>JBAMYA010042182.1:0-14719 GCA_037176975.1 Arrhamphus sclerolepis
TGCAAAAGGATTCCCAACCAAGTACTGAGTGCATTAATGGACATTTTCAAATGTTTGATTTTGTTTTGCTGTTATAAATTTTTTTTTTTACTTGGTCTGAGGAAATATTCTAATATTTTGAGATGGTATTTTTGAGTTTTCTTAAGCTGTAGGCCATAATCAGCGATATTAAAACAAAAAGGTTTGCAATATTTCAGTTGATTTGTAATGAATCCAGAATGTCTGACATTTCATGTTTTTTAATTGCATTACAGAAAATAGAGAACTTTATCACAATATTCTAATTTTCTGAGACAGTCCTGTATGTATACATATGTATACACACACACACACATATATATATATACATATATGTGTGTGTGTGCGTATATGTATATGTACACACACACACACACACACACACAGGTTACATCAACCCATGTTAGCCTCTTTTCCTTCCACAAGAGGTACCCCCCTATTTTAATCCAAAAAGAAAAAAAAAAGTCATGGGCAATTTTAAGAATCCCTTTGATTGAAGAGATTGTATATCCCCCTTTAGTAGAAGTAATTTGAAATAGATGTCCATGTTCATGTTCTTTATACATCTCCAATGAGATGGCAATTATAGTGGAAATTGTGTTAATTATTAGTTGTTTTTTAGTTGGCTTTTCCCTATCAGCAAGACATTAGATCCAGTATAGATTACGCTGAAACTAACTAATATTTGTCTATTTCTCTGATTTGCCAACATTCCTCATCATCAGTGTCCAAAAAGCAAGTTAAGTTATTACAAAGAACCGGCAGCTTGACCCAGAAAAAAAAGTGGCTTCAGGAGATAGTCTGGCTTCAAACAGATGACAACCGGACTGAGATTTGGTGCAAAATATGACATGACAATCCCAATCTCGTTGATTAGAAACGTGCATTTTACACAGGGACAAACAATTCAGTCATCCAGCTTTTGAGAAGAATGTAAAGAGCACATGAACATCATGCCAACAACTGATAACAGCAAAGCCTGAATCACTCATCCTCTCAACAGGAGATGGAACAGAGTGAATGAAGAACAGCATTAGACACTGTGTAATGTAACTCTGATGGCTAAACATAAACTTCCTATGTAGTAGAAGAACTACAGAAGAAATGTGCTGGAAGGACTTCCATTAGGAAGGTTTTACAGTAGATGGTCTGTGTGGAAGGATGATACTCTCAACAACCTTAAATCATCACCCCTTCACCGCTGTGATTGACAGTGGAAATGAGGTGTTTTAGCTGAAATGATGGGTTTGGATGCTGGGCATTCAGGCCTAACAAGTCCTCTGCGGTTTCATCTGTCCATAGGACATGGTTGCAGAAGTCTGCTGGTTTGTTCAGATGTAGTTTTGTTAACCTCAGTCATGTTTTTGGTGTTCTTTTCACACAGATGAGTACAGTTTGTCTGGCAACTCTTCCAACCAAACTGTACTTGTTGGTCATCTTCTGAAGTCCCACAGAAAGAGAACCAGCTGTAGTCTGGTTTTTAGCAGTCTTCAGTGCAATCTAAACTCACATGAATATTTAAAGAGACAGATTAAAGGGAAGCATGCCCTCACCATGTTGGGAGTGAGGTTCTGCCTCAAGTGGAGGAGTTTAAGTATCTCTGGGTCTTTTTCATGAATGAGGGAAGAAAGGAGCTGGAGACTGACAAATCGCTGCAGCATCTGCAGTAACACAGGCTCTGTGTCGGTCTGTTCTGGTGAAGAGAGAGTTGAGCCAAAAGGCAAGAGACTCTGTTTACTGGTCGATCTTTGTTCCTACCCTCATTTATGGTCATGACCTGGGGTAGAGGTAGTGACCAATAGAATGAGATCGTGGATACAAGCGGCTGACATGGGTTTCCTCCGTAGGGCGGCTGGACTGTCTCTTAGAGATAAGACGAGACGTTCAGTTATCCAGGTGAAACTCAGTGTAGGGCCATTGCGCCTTGAGAGCAGCCAGTTGAGGTGGTTTGAGCATCTGGTTAGGATGTCGCCTGGACATCTCCCACAAGAGGTGTTCTGGACATGTTCAACCAGAAGGAGGCCCTGGGGCAGACCCTGGACATGCTTGAGAGATTATCTTGCTCAGCTGGCCAGGAAACACTTCGGTATTCTGCTGGAAGAGCTGGAGAAGGTTCCCGGGAATAGGGGGATTTGAGCCTTGCCTAAGCAGGGCTGCTGCACTCGTGACCCGAAACTGGATAAGCAGGAGTTAGTGGATGGATGGATGGATGGAGATTAAAGAGTAGCATATCTCACCATGTTTTGTTCCTTCTTACAATAGCCTTTTTTTTTAAATCTAAGGCTGAAACCGGGACCAGGGTCCAATTTCTTGCTGTTACATGTACAAATGTGGAATAGTATGACAATAAAGATCCTTTGACCTTTCTAGAGTTAAATTTTTAAATAGAGTAAGTAGTGTCCAATAATAATGACTTCAAAACTGCCCTTTGCTAGTAGGTGGTACACATCTCTTCTAAAACCTTCTGAATTGTTTACACACAGCTCTACAGGTCAATGTAATATCAATTTGAGTTGGAGCCTGGTTGTAGTGTTTTATTTTGAAAATTCAGATTCACAGAGCCATTCTCCCAACTCAAACTGGTGTAGTCTATCAGTGGTCCAAAATTTGATGAGTACCTTTAGTGGATCAGAGCGGATGGTCACTTCTACACCACTGCAGGGATCCTCTGGTGCATCTCATTGGTCCACAGACAAGAAATCTTGATAAATCTGAGAGTAGAGGATTTGCACATAAAATCACCTCCTTAATAATTTATGAACATTACGTACAACTGTAAAATCGTTCTTACATACATACATGTGAATTCCAATTGATCACAGGTTGTGAGTGTACTGTATAAAGTTACAGCTCAAAAAATCTGAATATTGTGAAAATGTTCAATATTTGTTGTCAATTTCAGAAAGTGAGACTCATGTTACATATATATTCATTACACAGAGTGAAATATTTCAATCCTTTTTCATTTTGATGATTATGGTTTATAGATAATGAAAACCCAAAATTCAGTGCCTCAGAAAATTAGAATATTACATAAGATCAATAAAAGCAGAAAAAAAAATAAACACGAAGGTCAAGCTTCCAGAAAGTGTGTTCATTTCTAAGCACTATACTCAGTTGGGCCTCCTTCTGCATGAATTACTGCATCAATGTGGTGTGACATGGAGCTGATCAGCCTGTGGCACTGCTGAGGTGTAATGGAAGTCCAGGTTGCTTTGATAGCAGCCTTCAGGTCAATGGGTCTGTTGTCTCATCTTCCTCTTGACAATCGCCCAGAGATTCTCTACTGGCCAATCAAGCACAGCCACGGTCATTGAACCAGCTTTTGGTACCTTTGGCAGTGTGGACAGCTGCCAGGTCCTTCTGGAAAATGAAATCATAATCTTCATAAAGCTTCTCAGAAGAAAAAAACATGAAGTGCTCTAAAATTTCCTGGTAGATGGCTGCTTTGACTATGAATTTTCAGAAAACACAGTGGACTGACACCAGCAGACGACATGGCACCCCAACTCATCACTGACTGGAAACTTCACACTGGACTTCAAGCAACATAGCCTCTCTACTCTTCCTCCAGACTCTGGGACCTTGATTTTGAAATGACACGCAAAACTTGCTTTCACCTCAAAAGATGACATTGGACCCCTGAGCAACAGTCCAGTTCTTTTTCTCCTTAGCCCATGTAAGATGCTTCTGATGTCTCTGGTTCAGGAGTGGCTTAACTTGAGAAAAGCGACATCTGGAGCCCACGTCTAGGATTCATCTATGCATAGTGGCCCTTGATGCGCTCACTCCAGCCTCAGTCCACTCCTTGTGAAGCTCTTGAAAGGATTTTCAGTCCTCTCAAGGTTGCAGTTATCTCTGATGCTGGAGGACCTTTTCTTACCACACTTTTTCCTTCCACTCAACTTTCTATGAATATGCTTGGATACAGCACTTTGAACATCCAGCTTCTTTAGCAAGAGAGATCATTTAAAAGCTCAGGAAACCTTTGCAGGTGTTTTGAGTTAATTAGCTGATTAGGGTGTGACACCATGAGTTTCCAAGAACTTTTTCACAATATTCTAATTTTCTGACACTGAATTTTGGGTTTTCATAATGTGTAAGTCACAGTCATCAAAATTACAAGAAATAAAGGCTTGAAATATTTCACTCAACGTGTAATGGATCTACAGCTATGAGTTTCACTTACTGAAATAATTGATAAAAAATATTGAACTTTTTCACAATATTCTAATTTTTTGAGCCGTAGGTGGTGTAAAGTGCAGACTATGATTTATGGGTAAGCCTCAAATCTAAACAATCCAGCCAAAGAGGCAGTGTTGGGGAGTGTGTTACTTTTGAAATGCTCTGGATGAAACCTGAGGTTGGAAAAAAAAAGAAAAAGAAAAAACAAAAACCATATCCTGTGCAACTAGGACTCAATGCAGACATTTCATGCTGTGTCAAATATCCAATGAAGTATTCAACATGTACGATCAAAGTGGTTTGATTTGATTTTGAATGGAAAGAAAAAGTAGGCATCTGCTTCAGACAACTGCATTCTCTATTATCTGACAAAACCCATCAGGAGTCCAGCACAGCTTCATGGCCGTTGGTGTCTCCATAATGGCCCACGTCGCTGTGTGGGTGTCTGTCGGCAGATCCAGTCCATTTAATCAACCCGTTGACACTTTAATGAGCACAACTGAAGCATAAATATGTGAAACGCCCATCGATTAACATAAACGTGTTATATTTCAAATGCATCATCAAGTTTAAAACACATGATTAAAAAGTCTGTATATTGTGAGAATAAGTCCATGTAAACATTAACTTTATAAAAGTTGGAACTGTGAGCAAACTTATGTGAACTCTATTTACAGCAGAGCTATGGGTGGTTGGAGGCAGGAGATGCTGTTGGGAAAAGTTCAGAACTACTAACAATTTCATCAATGCCATAGCATGCATAAATTCCACTTTTCTCACAGTTTACACAGAAATCTGTCCCTCTTATATTTATGAATGAGGCCCATTGACTTAATCACAGCAACTGGCATGGCACTGCCGCCCCATGATCATCTCTTGTTCTGTGGAGTTAAATGAGTTGTCATGAAGTTTTAAATGAGGCCTGTAAGGCTCTGAGATGTGGCTCTCAGCTTGGCTTGAGAATAATCTTTAATAATCTTTCTCAGTGTAGAATGTTATTCACAGCAACGATATGTATGCATATACATGCATACATATACATATATATACACATATATACATACACACACACACACACACATATACATATATATAAATACATACATGCATACATAGATGGTGGGGGTGACTAAAGTTTTAAAACGTTTTGTCTTTAAGTTAAAATAAATAAATAAATAACAAATAAATAAAGCTCCATTAATGCAGAATATGCTGCACCAACAACACATTCAGCAGCACAAAACAAAGCAAGAAAACTGAGCAAGAATCAGTTTGAAACCTTCAGCTGGAATCAGATAAAAACTTATTTAAACCAGTTAGTGTCAGTTGATTTGTGGGGTTTTATTTCAGTATAAAACACTGCAGTCCCCCCTTTTTTCAGACAGACTTCAGAAATGCTTTTAGTTGTTAATCAATTTAACAAAACAATCACAACAAAAACTTTGGAATTCAGTTCGCATTTGAAACTGCAGCACTACCACGCACAGAAGTGATAATGCATCACCATGGTAACCCAGCAGCTCAAACATCAGAGGCATCTTTGGTTGAGCACCTTTTTTCTTCAGCTGCTGTTGGTAAGTGAATAATCAATCTTCAACTTCCAGTGACGTTGTGATTTTTTTTTTTTTTTAAATCCTTGATGATGTCATGTCCACAGCAGCATTAGGTTTGTGTTTGGAAGCAGATCCATGATGAACTTGTGCCTCTTGTATTTTCGGCAGGAACACAAAGCTTTGAGTCATCCTGTCAAGGTAAAAGGATCCAACATTGAAAATGACCTTGAACAAACACACAGAATTAAAACACCTTTTACCTGTGATTTTATAACCAACTTGTAACTGGAAAAGAGGTTGATGTGGATTTTATTTAGGTTTGTCTGCATCACTTTAAAAGTTAATTATGTCTGACTGGAATTTCTCTTTTGTCCTTGTAAAGGAACCTTTTAGTTATCTTTTCAGATTTTTATTTGTTCTTTTGTCCTTGGGTCTGGTAAATAAAAGCAAACAAAAGAAATTCGGGTTTTAGCATATTTCAGAAAGCATTTCTGTTGTTGCAGTCAGGGCAGAAAAGAAAGATTATTGATCAGCTTGTTCCTTCTGATCAGCTCGTCAATGGCTGCAACTCTTCAGTCCAATGTAAATAGTAAAAAGGGGTACTTGGTATTGCCCCCCCCCCAGTTTCTTTTTATTTTATTTTGTAATATAAATAATGATTTTGTTTTAAAAAAAAAAAAAGGATTTAAACACTATTTATAGAGGAATCTCAACTCTCATCTCAACAGACGCACTTTACCCTTATTGGAGTCCAGTAATCCAGCCTGTCCCACACTGACTGAAAGATCTTCATATTAACAGCAACCTGTCTTTACTGGTTTCTTATGTATAAAAAAAGAAGTTTCTAAATATATTTTAGCAATGGTTAGCAACTTATAATGAGGCAAATCTCACATCTGCGTGACCTGCGTTAGGACATGCCTCCCAGCTGCCAGTCAAAGTGTACATTTAGTTTGACAGCACTCATAACAGTGGTGGAGTTAGCCAGACGCTGACTAGACGAAGCTACTGACCTTCTGACCCAGATGTTTTCAGCTCTCACCTGATGACAGTTCTGGGATCTTCCAGCTGCATCAGAAACAGCAGAACTCTAGCATCAACTGTGTTCTTCACTGAAGCTGCTGGGTTGTGCAGACTCACATGATTAGCAATGGAGGAGAGAAAAGCTTGTTTTATTCACATTTAGTGACAAGAAAAATCTTTTTCACCCATATGTCAATTGCATGTCACCACAAAAATATAAAACTAACTTATTTTCCTATTTGAACTCGAACAGAGCTTAAATAAATATCAGAGACAGATGCTGAATATTGTTTGTAATGATGATGTTCAATATTGTTACATAAACCCAGTTCAGCACAGAGCTACAAACAGTTAATTAAAATAAAATGAATTAAAAATATCAGTACAGCACATTGTAGTACTGGTTTATCCATTCTGAATAAAGAAAGTCAAAGAGCTCCAAAGGTTTTTTTTTTTTTTTAAAAAGGAAGATCACAGTGAACATGTTACTAACTTTAGCTACTTGTTTACAATCCACCCCCATGATTAAGAACCATGTTTTAAAAGAAGTGTTCAGATGGATGTTCGACTGCAGGCTGTTGTTGTTGCTACGGTAGCAGACGTGTAGGAAGCTCAGTCTTCTGTCAGACATGAGAAAAGCCGTGTTCAGTCCTGTGAAGTCCCGATGAGCTCTGTCCTCAGAGAGTCGGGCAGGTCGTAGTAGATCCGGCTAACGTCAAAGCCTCTTCTGTAAGGCAGTAAGTCCTGTAGCGTCACCACATCAGTCTGGCCAGTCCACACAGTGAGACTGTATCTGTGGGAGTCACGGGGAAACACGTCCACTCAGTTAAAATTCAATAAAAGTAAAATAAATTAGAAAAAAAAAAAGAAAATGAAATGAATAAAAATAGGATAAATATACTAATAGGTGATAAGTAAAATAGAAATAACGAAACCAATAAAATTTTATTAAAATAAATCTGAAAAAATTTTAGAAAATAAAATAAATACAGTTAAAAAGGAAAGAAGTAAAAAAAAAAAAAAAAAAAACATGATAAAAAAGTTTTTAAAAAATGTGTTAAAAAATCCATTTAAGAATATAATAAGTAAAAAAAAAAAAGAATAAATAAATTAAAATAAACTATTTTGTTGCATGAACAGAATTCACTAGAATTTAGTCATTTTCAACCTGGAATTTAGTTTTATTTCTGGTAATTTATTCAGTGTTTTTTGCAGTCACAGTAAATAAAAGTTGATATTAGCAGTGTATATAATGTTAGCAGTGTATGTTTCTGTGGTCGCTTTAAACTAGATTTTTACAGTGTAAGAGAAAGTTAAAAAGTGGAACTCTGTGTATTGTTGCTTGTTTTACCAATAAATTGAAAGATTCAAGATTCCCTGATCAATAAAGGCATAACATAAAATGATACATTTAAGAGTGAACATGGACTGAATAAGTAAACTGTATGTAAAATAGGATAAATAATCTTATATTTCCAGATCTAGGATTGTAAACTTTGGTGAGAACAAAACGTTTTGCAGTGTAAAGCTTGCATCTTGTTTTCTCTGTGACAAACTGCTGTGTAGAAATTCATTCATGGATTAAAAGTTGTGTGTGAACAGTAATGCTGTTGGAAAACCTCCCTCCTGCAGCTTTAAGAGGATCATTTTGATTTTGTGTCACCAGATTTAGCTGCTTCATGTTTTTAAAAGCATGGATCCATCTGTGCACATGAATCCCTCCTGATCATGGTTACACAACACTCTACGATGTACAAACCATGTAATCGTCAGTTTCAAATAAAACAGAGATGGCCAGCGCTCCTTCCCTTCCTATGATGCTTTCAGCTGAGGTGACTTTTGTGTCCTGCCTTCATTACAGCACTTCTTTACGCTGCCACCACAGCAAAGTTCAGAGACTCGTGTGCCATCTCTGCAACAGCTTTTACCCTCTGGAAGAAGAGTTCCAAAATAACTAATAAAAATGGATTTGTTCCCACCTCCAAGAAAGTTCTCAATGCCTCTTGAAGTTCTATTGTGCGATATTATTAAGATGTTTTTATCCATTTGGATTTGTCACATTTGTGTCATTACCACAGGTGAAGTTTAAGGTTTAATGTCCTATTGAATATTATATATATATATTATTATTGAATATACATATTTGATGTAACAAAGATCTTGTAAACCTTGACCTTGTAAAGCCCTGCAGCTGAGGTTTACTCTAAACTCAACTAGAGTCATGCTACAACAACTACTACAGGTCTTAAAGCTGATACAGGTGAGTTTTAACGCCAGTCTGTGTCATTTCTTTAACATGAGCAGATTCTAAGGAGGCTCTAAATTAAAGAAAATGATGTACGTACAGAAAAATGTACTTACATATTTATAGTGCATCATATAAACAGCAGGAGAATTCAAACATTTAAGATTAACAGTAGCAGCTGACTGGATTTGTTCTGTGTGAGGGCAGATTGTCAAAAATCAAATTCCTGCATTTGTCTGAATGAAACTGGCAGAGACCAAACTTTCCAGTCAGATTAACTCAACCGCATAATTCATCTGAAGTAAAACTAATCCCTGCATAGAGATGCAGGGAAATGTAGTGCAAACATTGTTTTTAAATGAAAATAAAGTGTCATGTCTGAAAATGGGAGAAGAAATCAGACTGAAAACTCTTCTCTGTTTAGCAGTCAGAAATAGACGGAGAATCTAAGTTTACAGCAAACTGTGGAACCACGTTCATGGTTTGAAACACCCCAGAATGTTCCTTAAGAAAAGCCAGATGGCTGGACATGTCATGTGACGCACCTATCTGACTGCTGCAGCAGCCATGACAGCTGGGAGAAGGACTGGGCCATGAGAGCAGCACGGACTGGGAAAGTGACCGGATGTTCGAGGTTCCTGCACTTCTCCTCCATCACACGCACCATTTCCCAGCTGTAACCTGGAAACCAGCGAGAACAAATGACAGTGAATATCTTGTAACGACTGAGGGTGCGTAAGGTCTCAAAGTTCTCCAGAATCAGGTTCAAACCAGGCTCACCACAGTTTTCTGGTTTAAACCAGGCTCACCAATGGACTGGGACTTTACGGAGCATCATCACACATGACTGACGTCTGCGTGGATCAGAGTTCAGACTTTCATCCTTTCAATGGTGGATACTAGAATATTCTTAACACACTGATCATGAAGTGGAAAAACAGTTGTGTGCTGGTCTGCAGACTTCAAATATTTTTATTGGTGTCAAGTTTGAAACTCTGTCAAAGTCAAGGGCCAAATCAGAAGTGCAGAACGTTTAACTTTCTTTCTTTCTGTGCAACTGAAGTCAATCCTGGTACTGGAAAATAAAGTTACGTCTTCTTTTTTTGTTTATCTTTTCAAACACACATTTCCACAAAACTGCATCGATGTCAGGGACGTTTTCAGGCCATCTGATCCAGAAAATGTCAAGCTCTCCACGTGAAGGTGGTGCGTCCTTCATAAGAAGTCCCCCGAGAGACATTTTTTCTGCTATCAGAACAATGAAGGCCCAGTGTTACCTGGGTTCTGGGATCCAGCAGTCCATCCTGTAGTCCAGCCCAGAGACAGCACAGTGTGAGAGGGAAGAGCTCTCCCAGCAGAGAGGAAGGCCTCGGGGTCCAGCGGTGTGGCCTGGCCTCCAGGACCACTGAGGATGTCTGCATTTATCCACACAGGACGGTTTGTATCAGCTAAGACATGCTCCAGCAGAAGCAGGGATGGACGCACCGCCTCCAGGCTGCATGGAGAACAAGAACATTGTCATCTCCACTCACATCTCCATCCTCAAACACAACTACACAGCTCCAAGCAGGAACTCTAGAGGGTCTCACCACTTGAAGTCTAGCTTTATCCCCTTGTTGTGCTGCTTCACACCATCCAGCCACTCCCTCAGTGTGATGTCACTGTCTGTGTCAGGTGGATGTGCCATGATTGGCTCTCTGGGGTCACGCCCTCTCATGATGACGTCGGCTTCAATCATGTGGGTGGGACCTGCAGATGAAAATTGTTTTTTGTTGAAACCCCATTCTAAACAATGTGGAGTGACATTTAACCACTGCGTCCTGTTCTGTCTACTGCACGACCTGAACCAATATGTGATTGAGCTGGAAATGAGCTCCAGTGCCCAGCAGCCTCTATTACAGCCTACTCTTAAGACAGCAGGGGTCCGTTTCACAAAGGAGGTTCAACAAACTCCGAGTCAAAAAACTAACGGAGTCAACAAAGTCTGAGATCAGAAACTCTTGAGTTTTTGGTTTCTGATCAGCTGTTCTGAGTTGGTTAAATCAACTCCGAGTTTGTTGACTCTGAGTTACTGCAACTATTACAAGCCATCATCAAAGGAGCTCAGATACCGTGATTCACCGTGGCAACACCAGTAAACAGATGAGATCCTCCTATTCTTCTTCGTTGATTTAAAGTTGACTTCCTGCAGTAATCCGACTATTGGTGAAGGAAAAGAGTCGATGAGGGATAAATTATAGAGTTGATGCTTAATTCAAATATTTAATGGCAGGTGAAATCCTGCTAACATGAAAAAAACAACAACTTTGAACTAGTTGAAGATGACGTATAAAACCTATTTCAGACATAAATCAAACGTAACAGACTTGATTGGATTCACTTTAAAAAAAAAATCGGATGGTGTTACGTCCCTCTGTATTGGAAAAAAAAAAAGAGCCTAGAAGCATCAATACATCCAGCCACTGTTAAATCCTAAAGGGACATTTCTTTCCTCACAAATGGGAGCAGGAAACTAATTTCAAACAATTAATGATAACTTCTAAATCATGTTGATTATCCGATGACTTTGTGGTGAATGGAAAAGAAGAAAATAAAATACGTGTAGGTTATGTGCGTCTTGTGGCCGACCCTTTTCTCTTAATTCTGCATTATTCACTTTCTAATAATATAATAGAGAATGTTCAGTATCCCATCGTTATTAAGACAACTGGCATTAGAAAGTCAATAATAAAATGAATTATCCTTTCTGTTTTGTGTGAAGTATGGACATACTGTATGTGGTATCTGTGAATGAAGATTTTTTTTTTTTCCTTTGGGGCGCTTTAAAGAAAATTATTAAGATGTAACAAGTAGAAGTCATGGCTGGAGGGGGCACAGTAGTGCAGCCGCCTCACAGCTAGAAGGTCCTGGGATCAATTCCTGCTGGGGACGCTGTGGGTGCTGGGGGCGTGTTCACTCCTCCACGTCATCAGCACCCATACGCTGGGTGGGGTTGGCAAAAGGGCCTTTCTGTGTGGAGTTTGCATGTTCTCCCTGTGTTCCCTTGGGTAGTCATGTGTGCTACCCTCACAAAAACATGCAGCAATCCTGGGCTATACACTGCATCCCTGGCCGGCCTAGGCGCCTGGGGGGGTGGGGAGGACCTGGCGGTTATAACGTGATCCTTCCACGTGGTACGTCCGGCCAGGGAATCCCCTCGGGTGAAAAGAAGGGTCTGCTCACTCCACAGGTATAGAGGGAGACTTGAGGTCAGTGCAGGGCCCTCCCGATCAATTTTCTGATTAAACTGAACCCGTTTCAGCTTCATGAAGTGGAGGAGACATAAAGAAACTGGGGGAATGATTAAGTAAAAATGTTCTCAACCAGGTTTAGGTCAGAGGCTCAGTTGCCGTGGCAACTGACCAGGTTTACGTCAGAGGCTCAGTTGCTGTGGTAACAGAGTCCAAGTATCAGTTTCCTCACTTTGTAAAACCGGCTCAACGAACTCTCTGGCTCAGAGTTAAATAACATCGCTTTCTGAAAAGGAAAACTCAGAGTTTCGCTGAGTTCCACTTCAAGATACTCGGAGTTTCCACATAACCTGCTTTGTGAAATGGACCCCTGGTTGAATGGGGCTAAAGAAGTGCTAACTGAGACGGCCCCACAACTGTATTTAACAGAAATTTATGAAACAGGTCCAGACCTACAAAAAAAAAAGAAAAGAAAGTCTTGGAACTATCCCATAAAACCAACATGAAGTCAGTCATTGGGCTAAATACATTTTTGTCATTTCCAGTCATTGCATTTTAACAAACTCTTACCTGAGATTCAAATGTACTGATGGCAAATTTGATGTATTAAACAAACAACAACAATAAAAGTTATGTTAAAGTTACCTATTCAACAAAATCTGTGATTTTGTGTTTTCATGTGTTTACAAGATGTCTCTTACCATTTGTAAATGAGATGTTCCTCATCCACCACAATCACTAAGAGACTGTCACAGAAGTCCAAGTCTTTAATTAGCTGTAGATGTCCAAGCTGATTCAAATGACTGTTGTTTACCATCTAGACTAGCTCAGCTCTGTCGTCAGTGTGTTTAACCCTTTCACTGACTTTCTACAAGGATAGACTGATCTGACTGACTCCCCAAGGTATAATTAACGACCTGCTAAAAATACTCTTTTCATCTTTGAGTATTTTTTAAAGCACTGCATTGATAACTTTCTCTTTGGCTGTTTGCGTCACCACTGTGGTATGAAATATGAATCTATATAAAACTAGATTTCCTGACAAGAATAGAAATCTAGATGAAGAAAATCAGAATTTGCTCAGCAGGTCATTAATTATACCTTGGGGAGTCAGTCAGATCAGTCTATCCTTGTAGAGAGTCAGTGAAAGGGTTAAACACATTGACGACAGAGCTGAGCTCATTAACTCACCTGTCAGCGCGTGCGTGAGGCGGCTGCAGCTGTTGGCCGCGTGCGTCCAGGTGACGGCAGCTGCGTCTCTCTGAGGGATCAGACTGAAGTAGTCCAGAGTCTGGTCACACATCTGTTTTAAACATGAATGATGATGAAAACATTAACTTCCTGCCTGCTTCACCCTCCATAACAACAGCAATAATAACAAAACAATGACAAGAGTGACGACAACAACAATAATAACAACAACAACAACAACCACGAGTCTTTCACATTCAGGACACTTCTACCTTCTTTTGGATGTCTGAACTGGAGTCGCATGAGGTTTTTTTTTGTTTGTTTGTTTGTTTTTCGTTTTAAAGAAAAACACCACTGAGGTAGATTTCAAAGATTAAAATATTAAGGAAAACCGGGAACATCTTCTTTGAAGTATCGGTTCATCCGCGCGCCACCGCCACCTGCTGGTCTGGAGGAAGTTTCCACATTAACGCAGTCTCGTATGAAGTAGAAATTGCAAATAAACATCTGCTTTCAGTTATTTTCCCTTTGGCGTCTGCATACTTCACTGCATCGGTGTTTATTCATCATGTTCCTCATGAGTCTGTAAAGGACGTTTATGAAGTATTTCATGCGTTTAAGATGCTTTTACTGGTTAAAACAACAGATTCTCCACAGAGTTAATATTTATAGAGTTGACCATTCTTTTCATAAACGCCTAAAAGCCACTCTGGCATCATGGATGTTTATTTCTACGCCAAATCCTGACTGTCAGAGATATGCTTGTATTAGTGCACTGAGACAATCCAGATTTGTAATTTTTCACTTGCCAACCTGATTTCTTAGGTTTGATCCACAGAGTAGGATTAACATGGGGAGTTGGCTGGACTCAGATGTCTGTTCTGGTGGCTCCAGATGTAATTTTGTTGTTGTTGTTTTGTTTTGTTTTGTTTTTAAAAAAGGATTCTTCATTAACTAACTAACTTTACTAAGTTTTGTTCATATATCTATATTTTGTAGTTCTTACTGAAAATTGTCATGCTGCTGAAACACTATAATTTCCCTTTCGGGATAAATAAATTATCTATCCATCCATCCATCTAACTGAATGATGCCAAGAGCGCATCCTCTTCACAAAACAGTTTAAAAAAAATATTTTCAAAGAAAGCTAAATGATGACAGTTATATATACATATATAATTATATACATATATACAGATATACACTCTTTTAACACATATACACACACACACATACACATAACACATACACATACACACACACACACACACGGT
>JBAMYA010042183.1:0-14718 GCA_037176975.1 Arrhamphus sclerolepis
GCCTCTCTCATCTTTTTAAGAGGGAGAACTTGCACAATTGATGGTTGACTAAATACTTTTTCTCCCCACTGTATATGATGTTGTGCATACTGCAGAATATAATGCATTGACATTGCACCCTTAATAAATGTCTTGTACATGTATTTAGCTTATTTGCCCCAGTAATACATCTGAATTAACTAAGACTACCTATTTTGACTTTCTTAGTTCGTCAGTAAGAACTAATGTCTTTGTCTCTTCTTCATCTCTTCATAGGTATCAGATAGTAGTAGAAATTATTCATGCCACCACCATCAGTAATCTGCCTCAGCTCAAAAAGCAGAAAGGTAAAGACTACACTGCTTTTCAACATAGAACAGGCTGCATTTTGCAAAATATTATTTAAATCATAAGGTCATGTATCACAAAGCCTATTCAAGCCAACAGGTGACAGAAGGATGTGCTACAGGTTCACAAGTGGTCTGGTTTTCTAAAAGAAAAATGTTGTGATGAACTTACAGCAGCAATAATTTTTGTGTCTTAATGATAACACAGGATAGTCTGCATAAATGTACCTTGCCTCACTCAAGAAGGTTAAGTGGAAAGGTTAAATGTCACATTTGTAAGGTTTGAAAGATTTGCCAAATCTTCTCTGTTAAAGCCATGTAGCCTTCTTTTGCTGTTGACTCTTGTTTGGTGGATTGGAGGATTGATGTCTGCAGAAACGACACATAAAATGTAAATGCAATTCATTTAACAAACAGCCTCAGTAGTGTGTGGAAGAACTGTACAGAGCCACAACAGCCTGGTACTCCCTGCTCAGCCTGGTGACACACCACTGTAGGATAGCATCCCATTCTTTGACCAGCATGTGTTGCCCTACATCATCACACTGCCTCCACCAAAACATAAAGCTGTTTGGTGTTGGCAGAGAGGATTTGGTATGTCTGTCATGGGTGCAACCCAGTTACTCGACTCTGCTGTTCATCCTTTATGTTTTTTTTGTTTGTTTGTTTGATTGTTTTTATAAATACAGGATATTCTTCGTTTGACTATGATTGAGAAAAAAACAAAACAAACCACAAACACGCTATCTCAGAGGGGTCATGAATGCAGCATCCGCGGTTGTTTCTCCCGAAATCAAAAGCGTGGAGGCTAAATTCATGAAGCTAGAGGGAAACGTCGTAGTTGACAAGGGTCTTAAAAACAAGTGGTGCTGGGCATGTATAGAGGAAAAGGGCGGAGACGGCAAGCAGTTTGGGAGCTGGTGCCAGAAGCTAAGGGACCCTGGTACCTGTTTTGTGTGTTGTGCTCCAAGAAGCTAGTCTGTGCAACTAGCAGCAAAAAGCTCTTCACCGTCACGAAGGAGACGCCGGACATAAAGCAGCTGTCCGCGCGCTCCAACACACAAGCTGTTTGCCAGGAGCAACAGCCACAACAGATGTAGCGGCCCCGATGACAGAACTGTATTTATTTCATATTATTCAGTTTACCACTTCTTGGAGCAA
This sequence comes from Arrhamphus sclerolepis, assembly GCA_037176975.1. NCBI lineage: Eukaryota > Metazoa > Chordata > Actinopteri > Beloniformes > Hemiramphidae > Arrhamphus > Arrhamphus sclerolepis. Next base: position 1,488 of record JBAMYA010042183.1, read on the forward strand.
TTTACTGTTTGTTTTTTCTCGCTGTTGTTAAAATGAATTACCTCTGTAAATATGTTAAAGAGGAGAGGAGTCAAGACCCAATGTGAAAAAACACCATGATGCACCATGTCAGCACAAGACCCAATCTAATGTATTTCCTATAACTTCATTTGCCATTGTTTTGAACAAAAATTATGGAAAAGTTGCAATTTATATGTTTTTTGTATAAATTGCCCTTTACTGACTTAAATGGTTGCTAAATGAATCAGATTAATTAGCTTGACTGAGTTTCACCTGTTTTCACTTATAACTTAATAACCTTTACTTTATAAAATTCACATTTAAATTGTTGGTCATCTTGTACATTACCTAGCACAATGGCAAAAAGTTGTTTGCCAAATTGCCTAATATGTGTATGTGTTGGATTCACTGCACCCCTGCTCCTTGGAAAAAAGTTCAGGCTCAGGATTTTTTTTTTTTTTTTTACTTTAAGCCCCGTAAATGTGTCTGTTTTAAGAGGAAATAAAATAGATAAGATTTATTGGCAAGAAGCATTGTTGCAACAAGGAAACTGTTTGAAGCAGTAGGTCCATCAGCATTTGATAGTTTTTGTATACTTTTGAGTTATTTAAACAAAGCCTTAATCACTGATTACATTGGTTTTTGAATTACTTTTCATCCCGGTTTGGATGCTGTGTTGCTTGGGGGATTTTCTTGGTTACTTTTTTAATTTTTTCCACCTATCGTGGTAAGTAGCCATAGTAACAAGAGAGTTGTTTTTAAGCAGGAGACGCTGATCGACATTTCAAGAAGCCTAATTATACCCAGACTGATTCATGAAACAAGCTCTTCCCTCCATCAAAGTGATTTTCCCTCTCTAATAATATGCAGGAGCTTGAAGCTCTGATGAAGACAGATCTGGAGTTTCATCAATGCAATATATGTTTCACTAAGATGTGGCTGCAGGACCACATCCTTGACCTCAGCATCTCAGATTTCTGACGATAAAGCAGACAGATTTGAAGAAGAGGGGAAAAAATAAAGGAGGTGGAATAACAATGCTTGTGAACAACAAATGGTGTAATCCAGGACATTCTGCTGTGAAATGTTTCTGCAACTGGATATTGAACTGTTAGTTGTGAGTTTCCATCCTTATTATTTACACAGCATTATTATGTAGCAGTTTGCATCCCGCCATCAGCTGGAGCTGATGCTGTGTGTGATGTCATCAGTTCTGCCTTTGCTAAGTTAAAGGCACAAAAACCCAGGACGTTTCTGATCATCACTGGTCAACCTCGTCTCTCTGACACATTTCCAACATTTCAACAGTTTGTCAATTGCTCTACCACAGAGAATAAAACGTGATTTGTGTCATGCAAACATCAGAGATGCACACAGCTGCTCTACACGACCTGCTCTGGGCTAGGCCGATCATAACCTGGTTTTTCTCCTCCACCTACAAACTCATCGTTCAGAGGCAACCTGTAACCAGAAGGACTGTGAAGAGGTGGAAGCTGAAGAAACTGCAGGAGTGTTTTGAGGCTTCAGACTGGGATGAACTCTGTGATCCACATGGAGACAACATCAGTACCTCAACTGTTACTGACTGCATCAACATCATCCCAACCAGAACAGTGACATGCTTTCCCAATAATAACAGTGAATTTGGAAATTCAGAGGCGGGCACTAACACGGAAGGAGGAGCATTTGGAGGAAAAATAAATATTAAAGCCAAGAGCTGTAACACAGACCTGTGGCTCTAACATCCTGTTTCATGAAAGTCTGACAAAGATTTTTATTGGTCCACCTGAATAAGCAAACAAGCACCTTCCAGGACCCACTACAGTTTGCTTATTGCCATTGGGTTGGAGTTTCCCTTTGGGGATTAATAAAGTATTTTTTAATTGAATTGAATTAAAAGTTGTTTTAAAGCACTTCACAGTGCAGTTTTTCTAATAACCCTAAACAGACTGAGAAAGTCTGCTGCCACATTTAAACAACTTTCTTTTGTTATGGATAGTCATCATAACAAATACCAGAATTATCATGAAAATTCCTCCAATCAGGACAGCATTCAGACCAGCATGGAAAAATGTTTTCAAAGACATTGTTTAAACGGGAAAAGTTAGGTAAAGAAATCCTCTTAAACAGATTTGAAAAACACAATTTGACACATCTTCTGCCAAAGGCAGATAAATGTGATAATGCACACCAGCATTGACATTCTAGTTACTGAGTATTGACTGATCATTATTGACTGACCAGAGGTGACTCAGCCTTTCCTTGATCAACTACATTTCCTCTCTTTTAGAGCGAAAAGGTAAGGAGTCTGCAGCCATGAAGGCAGACCTGCTAAGAGCCAGAGATATGAAACGATATATCAATCAGCTGACTGTTGCCAAGAAACAATGTGAGAAACGGATCCGTCTGCTCGGTGGACCAAACTATGAAAACAATGAGGAAGGAGGAACTGATGACAGTGATGAGCCACAAAGTCAGAAGGTAAGACTTTTTGTGAGTGATGCAGTTTTTTCAATAACTGGGAAGAAACGTAACTTCACTCCAAGTATGTTTGTAATGTTTGATATAACAGTATGGAAACACCCTAATTTCCTGTGATGTTATTTATGTGTTTGTTCATTCATTCATTTACTACTACTATTATTATTATTATCTCTATCCTCCCTCAGATTCTCCAGTTTGATGACATTCTATGTAACCCTGGCTACAGAGAACATTTTAAAGTTTACATGGAGAGAGTTGACAGGAGAGCTCTGATAAGCTTCTGGGAACTCGTGGATACGCTTAAAACTGCCAGCAAGGTACCCTGTGAATACATTACATACGATTTATCCTAAAAGTGGCTTATTATACCTTCTATTTTATAAAATATTGTATATCCTGGCTAATATTTAAAAGACACATTGAAGGTGTACTACAGGCCACTTTCACTGATCATGCACGCTGTAAATTCATAGGTCTTAAGCAGCTTCCACATAGGGTGGAAAAGTTTATAGAGGATTTTGCAGTTGTAGAGGAAGATACAGAAAATAGGAACTTTTTGCTGGGTACAATTCTTGTATTTCCTGCCACGGGTTGAAAGAGTTTGGCCCTTTTGTAGCAGTTCAACAACAAGAAGCGTCATTTTTTTTACATATTGATGGCTAAATTAAATCAAATGAATAATGTATGCAAATAAGTGAGATTTGTTTGTCTGTTTGATAGAATGAGGTGCCCCAAATTGTAGGAGAAATCTACCAGAAGTTCTTTGTGGAAAGCAGAGAGATTCCAGTGGAGAAGGTTCTGCTAAAGGAGATCCAGCAGAGTCTGGTGGGAAACAGAGGAACACAGGTTTTTGTTAGGTTACAAGAGCAGGTGAATATACAATATATTTATATTCAAATATGTGTGTGGGTTTGTGTATGTGGTGTTTGAGAAGGGTCAAATTATTGGCATGCATAAAGCAAGGAAAACATCTAAGGAGATCCAGGGAAAATTGAAATGATAGCGGGGAACCATCAAGTTCGAGGAAGAAATATGGCCGAGGAAGAAAATCTATTTAGAGGTGTATTTACACTAAACAATTTTTGTTGCTTTCAATTGTTCTCCAGGTTGCTGAGACGATGAGAGAACGCTACTACCCCTCCTTCCTGGTTTCTGACCTCTATGATAGGCTGATCAGAAAAGAAGAGCAGTACAGCCAATCACAGTACAGTCCCGACGAAAAGGGGGAAGGGGTTAGCCATGCTCGGATACAAAAATACATACATTTCACAATTTCCTTTGAATGTATATGAATTTACATGTGTTTTTTTTTATTTACATAAATATTCTTTGCTAACCCTCTGCACAGTGCCAGGGTCTAGATGCAGGGGAGGAGGTGTGTGACGAGGGCAGTCAAGGAATAAATGAGCAGGCAAGCTATGCTGCCACCAAACTGTGCCAACTCAGTGACAAATTGGAATACAAGCGGCAAGCCCTGAGCTCCATCCAGAATGCACCTAAACCAGACAAAAAGGTACACAAGTACATAAAAGACAAACATTATTCATCCTAATTGTTCATATAATTGTGACTTATATACCATCTGTCTCATGTTTGCTTCTAGATAGTCAGCAAGCTAAAAGAAGAAATAGGATCTATGGAAAGAGAGCACAGTGAGCTCCAGCAGCATATCACAAGGACTGACTGGTGGTGTGAAAATCTGGGACACTGGAGAGCTACGATCACAACTGCGGAGGTTACTATACTTCTAATTATCAACAAAACAACAAGTGTCACATTTTACTTCTTATCATTAGATATTATGTTGGTGTTAATTCTGCTTTCATCTTGACATGAATATAATTACTGTGATGGAATGCAGAAAAGCATGTCCTGCTTCCATTCTGTAAAAAACATAAATATGTATGTTTTTGGATGTGGAACAAACCGATTGTGAGCGCAAGTCAGACACAAGTCATGTGGCATAATTGACTAAACTCTTACCATGTTCTAGTGTGTTTCAAGTGAGCTCAGAAAAATGCGTCAAGTTTGTTACTGTTGATTTATTTAACTTTACAGGAAGTGAAGAAAAAGAAATAAATACTCTGTAGGAAATAACAGTTTGGACTTCAGTTAGTGAGGTCATTCACTCTGAGGGGGAAAAAAAAAACCCCAAAAACATATCAGGTGTCAAATAGGTCACCCTTATCTAAGGACAAACCCAGCAAACGTACATGTAGGTTATAGTACATTTCTGAGAAAATCTGAGTAAATTGGGTTGCTCTAGATATTGTTCTTAAGGATAGCTTACTTTGATTGAAAAGTTAATTGGAGAAGGGAAAATAATGCAGAAAATTAAAAGTTTATCCTTAAAAGAGGTCAAAGTTACTTGACTAAACTCCGAACTGAAAAAAAACCTAACTTCATGAATGAACCTCCCCAAATGACAAACATTTATAGTGAGTGATCAGGCCACAGACAGACACATGGAGAGAAGACAAAGACATGTCAATTCACTGTTATAACAATGCAGTCCTAAGTATTAAACAAAAAATAATGAGAAACCTCAAACTATAAAATTTGAATCAAACGTCCACCCTCCCCATCTTCTGAAATGGAAAGGGTTCAGTCCTTTATGGGAAGTGGCTGTGGTTCTCTAAAAACCAGTCAGGATGCAGCAAACAACACATGTACAAGCAAACTCAAAAAAGAAAATTAAGTTTAAAAAAAAAAAACATGTTGTAGCTAAATTAATACAACAAATTAACTAAATGTTGAGAATAATCCAAGTTGGTTATTAAATTATACATTTTCCATCTGATATGAAGCTTTTCTCAGAAACAGCTGATATACAAATAAATATCAGTTCATAATAGTTGGGAAAGATAAATCTTCAAATGTTTCTCAGTTTATTCAGTAAATGTTGTACTTTGTAAAGAAAAATGCATACTTTTTTCTAAAAGCCTAATATTCCTTTTTTGTTACTTTCTGCAAAGTAATAACAAATTGGATGAATTTTTCTTCACATTTTTAAATTTGGAATAGAATGTCCAGTGTTACCAATGCATTTGTGTTTGGGATTAAAAGTTATTATAAGGAGATGGAGCCTTAGTTACTTTTTTTTATTTTTTAAACACACTGCCATTCTTTTGAACACATCTGTAATTCTCTCAATGTGACTGAATAATCAAAAATGATAAAACTATCTTGTGGTCCCAAGATATGTTTACAGCAGCTGAAACGCAGTGAATGTAATGTCCAGTCATTTCAAGCCATATTTAACTACGTGTGTCTGTGTATTTCAGGCTACAGAAGAAGGTGGTGAGACTATCGCTTGTTACAGCGTATGTGTAAGTCTGGTGGAAGGAGAGGAAACCAGTAACAGCCGCTGGAGCGTCCAAAGGAAACTCACTGAATTCCAGATATTGCACCGCAAACTCACTGAGGTAACAGAACACCAACCCTCCCTGTATATCTGTGTTTCCTGCTGCGCCACTGAGAAATATACTGTGAAAGAGTACTTAGATAAAACTTAACTGCAGTAACTCTGGTGTCTTTGTATAGAGCAGACACAAGACAATTTGAAGCATATTTATCCCTCTATGGTGAAATAAAATAAATCTGACAGTGAGATGTGAACAGCTCTCTGCTTTTAAGTCGTACTTCATGTCTACTGTCTTGTTGATTGTACATCTCAGTATTTTTTTTAAAAATATTTTTGGATCTGGAAAAATAACCTTCAAAAAAGGGCAGTTATGTGTAAAAATCACCTTTTTAACTGTCTCTATCACCATCTCAGTGTTTTCCATCACTGAAGAAACTTCAGCTACCTTCACTGAGTAAACTTCCCTTCAAGTCCATCGACCAGAAATTCTTAGACAAAAGTAAAACGCAGCTCAACACCTTCCTCCAGGTAAATATAGCAAATAAACTGAATAACTAACAAGTTTGTTTTGTCTGAAAATCTGGTATAACACAGAGGAAAGATCCAAATTTGTTAGTCGTCATTGGCACATGCTGATACCTCTGTGTTTGTTTAGCGCCTGCTGACAGATGAGCGATTGTGCCAGTCAGAAGTGCTCTATGCGTTCCTTAGCCCGTCTCCAGAGTACCTGAAGGTAACTACGGCTACTACTTTTCATACTTGAATTTCAAATGACTCACTAATGGTCTGCAGTCATGTGTATGTGTGGATTTGGGGGTTATATCTAAACAATATCTTGTTGAATGTGTGAAGGTGATGTCTGTTCAGAAGAAATCATCTTTCTCTCTGGCCTCATTTTTGGAAAGGTTACCTGGAGACTTCTTCTCCCATACTGAGGTGAACACTCCTGAACAGTTTTTAAAGCGAGTCACCATTGCGTCATCAATTAAAACACATGCTGTTTATAGGAGGACGGTGATGATGACAGTGATCTGTCCGACTATGGCGATGAAGCAGACGGGAGGAAAAATGCTCTGGCTGAGCCCTGCTTCATGCTCATCGGAGAGATCTTTGAACTCAGAGGAAGTGAGAAGTTCACTGATGGAAAAAATCACTCAGATGCAGTTAAATTCATTTTTCTAACATTTTTCATTTTCCACGTCTTTTTTCCTGCTCAGTGTTTAAGTGGGTGAGGAAGACTCTAATTGCACTAGTCCAGGTGACATTTGGACGAACTATCAACAAGTAAGTACTGGCGTTTTATGTCCATCTAACCCTTTGATGCACCTTCAAAAAACGCAATCACTTTGCACATAAATGTGTAACAAAAATAAGCTATACAAATTCTTTTTTTTTTTCCTTAACTTTTTAAAACCAGCATCAATCCTAATCATATATATTAGAATTGATGATTTAAAAAAGAAAAAAAAAGATGTTCATCCTTAAATTGTCAAGGTTTTTATGAACTCCAATTCCATTTTATGGTCTTAAAAATCATAATAAATTAATTATTTTCTATATCTTCCATGTAAACTGGATTATTTATGGTTTTACTATTGTAGCATGCATATATGTGAAAGATTAGCAGCAGGATATATTTATATGCAGTATTAATTTTCGTTCAGGGTAAAGTGCTCATGTTGAAGAGTCACTTTTTTGTGCTCATACGAATCCTTTCAAATCACTATTTTTTGACTTGAACCTGCTCTAAAAAAAACAAACAATAAAAAAGAGAAAGTAGGGGGCAGAAACGTACAGCTAGCTTTGTCATGTTCAAGGTGTTCCCATGTATTCTGGGAAGTTTGTTAGAAAAATATACATATATGCAAGTAGGCCTCGTCTCAGGTGTTCAATATTTGTGATGCCTCATTTGAGTGATAAGAATTTTATAAAGGTTGCAGATTCTTTGTATGTTTTTCCCCTCTCCAATAAAAGTTGTTCATCTGAATGATTTCTGTCAGCGTTACCAATGCATTTATGTACATATGGAAATAAAAGCTATTTTAATGATTTTGTACTTTTTTTTATACATGTTATAGATCACCGTGATGTGTGAAGGAGCACTCTGTTAATGATTGTGATGTTTCCACAAGGTGGCAGTCTCACATACCTGTGCTACCATGTGATCATTTATCCTTTACGTTTATCTTTCTGAGATCAGTATTTTAACTTAACATGATCCATTCTTTACTTTAGGCAGATCCGGGATACTGTAAACTGGATCTTCTGTGAACAGATGCTGGTGTGTTACATCAGTGTCTTTAGGGACACCTTTTGGCCTAATGGGAAGTTGGCCCCACACGTCAAGGTCCGAAGTGATTCTGAACGCAGTGAGACCAAGGACAGGGCTCAGCAGAAACTTCTGGACAACATCCCAGGTAACTGCACATGCAGACATGTCCTCTTAATCAAGGGGTGTCAAACTTGAGACCTGCGGACTAAATCCAGCCAGCCACTTCAAGTGAGCACGCAAAGGCGATCATAAACTTATATCTATCAATGTGACTGCTCATTTGATTCAGTACTGGCATCAGAAAGTGGAATAACTGAGGTGGAGAGCAGCAGGTTTATGTCAGAAAGTCAGGATTTAGGAAATGTTTTAAAAAGATTTTACAGAAAAAGTTGCAAATTTTTGTCAAAACTTCTGATTTTTGTAAAATTAACTTTTTGTAGAGGAAGAATTTGATTTCAAGATTAAAAGGTGCACTTTCATAAATTACGTTGAAATGTTGCAAAAAGTTTATATTTTTTAACACCGCATAAAATTGTAATTTTAAATAAAAGCTTTTTTTAAATTTTGTGACATTTGTAATTGCACAATAAAAAATTTTGGTTATTAAAAAGTCGATCTTTCAAAGTTTACAATTTTACAATATCTTTTTTTTTTTTTCTTAGAAAATAGCCAACTTTTTTATTTTATTTATGATTTTACAAGAAAAAGGATTTTACTACAAAAGTTTATTTTAGGATAAAGGTTGTAATTTATTGTAAAATTTGAGATTTTATGACAAAATGTCTGATTATATTTGAAATTTATATAACTGGCTGTTATATAATAATTTATATAACAGTCTCAATTTCATGATTTTCTCTCTTTTTCTTTTTAGTCCAGGAACCATTAGAAAATCTGACTACATAACCCTTTAAGGGTAACCACGGTGATGATGTAGCACATGATGTAATAGTTTGATGCCTTGTTTTAATCCCTATTTTGCAGTTTTGTTGTATTAATATCACAAGTATCTGCAGTGAAATGTGTGCGTTTTTTGTTTTGAATCAGATGCATTGGCTAATCTAGTTGGCCAGCAGAATGCTCGATATGGAATAATCAAGATCTTCAATGCTCTGCAGGAGGCTAGTGCCAACAAACATCTTCTCTATGTAAGAGAAACGCATAGTAAATTAAACATTTTCTTTATGATAAAAACTAATTTCATGAATTCTGTGAGGGCTACAGTCACAAATTTGCTGACTTTTTGTCTCACTGTCTTTGTTAGGTGTTGATGGAAATGTTACTGAAGGAACTGTGTCCTGAACTTAGAGCAGAGGTGGACAGCATCTGACCATGTACAAATTACCAAACACACCACATGTTTTTGGCTCATGCAGGGGCTCTGCCATTCACCTTTCTGACCAAACAGGCGTGGAGAGAGCCTTTTGGGATCACTTCTAAGAAGACAGCAGCTGTGTGTTTGTCAGGGCTTAAACACAGCCTGTGTTATTACATGTTTACTGTGAAATTCTGAACAGCTGAGCTGAAAGAGACTGAGGTTCGACTGTGCTGTGGTGCAGATCTCAACCTGAACAGAGAACAACCGTGTGAGGGTTTGACCATTTCTCCTCTAGGCAGCAGTCTAAGTACACTGATCACGTCTGAATGAGAGAGCACTCAATCACAAAAGAACAACTTTTTGACATGTGAACTGCATTTTTTTGTTCTGTTTTGTTTTTTCAATGGCATTGTAGTTGCAGATGTATGTTCAAGCAAAAGAGAAACACATCTTTTGTTCTATAATTATGATGTCTAGTCCCAAAAAAAAAATGTTTGGCCACTATTTTCTAGAGAAGACAGGATCTATGGAAGTCGACTGAATTCGTGGACTGTATCTTTGAGTTAGTATAGTCTCAGTTGCTCTTCAAGGGTAACCAGTGTATGTCATTATCCACAGACCTCTGAACATTCCTACAAACTGAGCAGCAACACGTGTTCTTTGATTCTTGTTAAGACTAATTGTGCAATATCATTTCATGTGAAAGTCATTGTGATGATTTTATTTATGATTATTATTGATAGATTTTATTTTTACCAAAAATTGTCTAGAGCCTTTATATAAGCAATAAATTGCAAGCAAATGTTCATGTATTGTTTGTATTTTATTCATTGTATAATGTATTGTATAATATTCATAAAAAAATTACATAAACAACTGGCATATGCAGCAGGAGAATAAAACCAAATACCTTTTTTTTTTTTTTTTTTTTTTTAAATATACTATTATTAATCCCCATGGGGAAATTCTTTCTTGCATTTTGACCCATCTGGACTGCTGGACCCAGAGCGGTGGGCTGCTGAGGTGCGACGCCCAGGATCAATCTCCATCCAGCACCACTGCGAAAAGTCACCGGCGACATTTCTGAGCCACAGAACAGACCAACTGTGCAAAACAGCCAACTGACTCCTCAAATAAAAGCTGACCCAACAGAAATCATGCAAAGTCACAGATGAAAGTTAAAGAATAACAAAAGAAACAGAAATTTTATTTCAATATTTTATATCTTTGATCGGGCCTTAAAAGTTGGGCCTCATCCGGCCGGCAACTATATTTTGATTGACAGATTTTTTTTTAAAAGCCCGAGCCAGTTGACGGCCCGACATCACTCAAAAGTGCGCACGCAGCTCTTGCCTTTTTTTTTTCTTTTTTCTAAGGAATGAATCATTTATACATGTCGCATCTTTTGCATTTCACATAACAACTGGCTCATTATTTTTCATTATGCACATGGTGGTAAACGTCTCCACACCTCAGACTTTGCTTTCGTTGCTACTGCAACCAAAACGTAATCGCCAGAGGGTAGCTTCCGTTTCAACTTCTCAGCATCCATTTTCGCATTTTGAGCTCGTTGCAATCGAAAGGCATCACCTGATCGATCATTTATAGACGGCCTGAGCCCGAGTAAAATTATAGAAATTGAGCCTGAACCTGAAGATCTTCAGCTCTAATTGGGGTGGGCAGATGGGTGGGAGAGACTTTACCCTGTAAAGTGCTTTATGTTGCGTTTTTATTGTGTGAAAAGTGATGTATACTTAAAATTTGATAGGTTGGTTGGTTGACTGATTCATTAATTTAAAAAACAACAACAACACCAAATAACAAACACACAGGCCCAGATAATAACAATTATTAACGCTTTTATTTTGAAAACATCTGACAATAGCGGTTACCGTAATGTCGACTGTATGGACGCGCAACAAATTTAGAGGGCTGTGGGCTTGACGACATTTTGCCACTACTACCAGTGAAATTGTTCAACAATACGAGGACGTCTGAGTGTGCAGGAAAGACGTCGCCTATTTTATAAAAAAAAAACAAAAACTGGCGAGTGGGTTTGTGGACTTCTGAGTTACGACAGAGCGATAACTAGTAGAGAAGAAAGCTGGATCACCTTTAGCTAAGATTAGCTCTCCTGTGTTTTAAGTCTCGTTGTTGGCTTTCTTTACTTTGGGTTTGCTTTTCTTCGACACATGACCTAAATAAAGGTAAAATTTAACTTAAAGTTTTAGTCAGACTTTAGTTTCCGATTGTATTACTAGTAACCATCTTAAAGTACATATTTGCATAGTTGCTGAGCTAGTGCTGTCTTCGTTGTGACTCTTTTTATTTCTGTTGCTTGACAACGGACAGTAACCTTAGCAACCTGTGAACCACCAGGGGTTTCCCTGGTTGTCCTTTCTTCATATATTCATCTGGTCTCCTTTAGATGTTAACATAGATTTGAAATGTTTGTTCCACTCTTAGCTGACTGAGATGGATGATGAGCTGGAGAACTTCATCAGGGAACGTAAGGCGAGAGTGGCAGATGACAGAGCCAGTTTAGAGCAAGACCCCCCTTACCTGGAAATTAGGGTGAATATACAGGAAAATTTGGATTTATTTATTTACACATACATAAATATGTGCGTGTGTATATATGTGTGTGTGTTTGAATGTTACTTGAGTGGAATCTGCCTGTGTGTCCATTGCAACCAAGCAAAATTGGTTAGACTTTAAATTTATTTATTTTTTTACATCTTTATTATCCCTTGCTACAACTGCTCCTCTAACATATGTTTACAATATGCTATATTTATTTTGTCGCATTGTTATAAGATACAGCATACTTCTAATGCCTGATAATTCCTTTTCCATAGTTGACGTGCATATATGTTATATCTGTCTCTTTTTGATGGATAGGCCAAACCACGTAAAGCTTATGGGTCAACAGTGAAAGAGAACATCCCTCCCAGGTTTACCTCACAGGAAAAAGGTACTGATCCATTGCCTTATTAGAATCGTTGTACAGACTACTGAAGTCTGTCATAACTAGGTATAGGTCTGGTCATAAAAGGTGAATGATTTTCTGTCATATTTCTTTGTATTGTCAATAAAAGTCTGTCTCAGTCAAATATTAATGAGTGTGTTTTTTAAGATGACACTTGCGTTGTGGGTCTACCCCTGGGTGTGGATTATGAGAAGAAGAAGAAAAAGCTGCAATATGAGCTCCGAATGGACTACAGGCGCTACATGGCTCAGGTGAATTTCACACTCGGCTGCCTCATTTATTTGTCAGTGGCATGTAGGTTTGTAGATCTGTACAGGCTTTTTAAAAAATTTTTTTCTGACATTGGTGCAAATTGTATTCTAAGAACTGTAGTTGAATTTGGAGCGTTGAAGTGAGTTCCTGGGATAGTTAGAAAAGTGATGGCTCAATGTGTCCTGTCCCCATGAATCATGTGCACATGCTTGTCTCCATTCTTTTTTTTTTTTTTTTTTGTATTTGCTACTACTTGTGTCCCCAGTCAGAACCAGAATTATTATAGTTAATGAAAACTAAGACTAAAACTGAAACTAACAATGAAAATATTATTTTGTTAACTGAAAAACAAATAAAAAAAGAAACAAAATCAAATTAACAATACAAAACTAATTGAAACAAAACAGAATTACAGATGAAAGTAACTTACTTTTCATTTTTCATCCCTCATGGAAGTGAGGAGGTCAGGACATAGTGTCATGAATTCTCCATCAAGTGAAAGAACAAAATACATGGATGAAGTCAAGCAAGGAATCACCTATGACAATGCAC
>JBAMYA010042184.1:0-14717 GCA_037176975.1 Arrhamphus sclerolepis
AAGCATGGACTAATTTCTCTGCATCTTCTTGAGTCAGGATGTTTCTGATTTTCCTGATATTACGCAGATGAAAGAAAGCTGACTTTGTGACCTGATTCACATGAGTTATTTTTGATGAAGTCATATTTGATGAAGACAAATCTTCATCAAATATGACACCCAGGTTCCTCACAGTAGAACGATACGTGCTTTCACGCTAGAGTCTCAAGTAACACTAGAAAAAAGATAATAAATCAGTTGATAGTCAGTTTTGACAAAAAAGTCACCAAGAGGATTTGGAAACTCACCAGATAGAAAGTCAGCAACACTGACCGCACGTCCACATTTCCGTATTAATCACACCCACTTCACACAACATGTGTCTTACAGCCTGCGAGAAAATAGTTCTGCCAAGGCGATGTGTTGAGAACAAGCTGCGAGAACCCCCAAACCAGCGCTGCGAGACCAAAATTACGTGATTTTGGTCTCGCAGCCTTGAATCTTGTGGAGTAGGTATCAGGCTTAACAGTACATGTGTTGGTGCTCCCACAACAGAAGAGCTCACTAAGCAGTACACTCCTTATGAGCCAAAGTGATTGAGCAAAATACGTATTTTAGATAAACACTATTGGAATTGCATTACAGTTGAAACAAAACTAATATGCGGGTCTTCTGAACTCTTTAGCAAAGGGCCAAAAAAAGTCATTATGGTCCATAAAACCCTGTTTCCTCAAATTCTGCAAGAGCTGCCATTGTCACAGGCTGTGGGTTGACCATTTAGTGCATGATTCTATATGTTCTGTTTCATTGTTTTATTGAGAAACTATCATAAGGCTCATTTTGTTACGTGGTGGCAAGTCGACAAAAGGCAGGACCCAGGTGTAGGTAAAAACTTTTAATGAAAAAAGAACAAAAAACAGTCATCAAAAGGATGACGGAAAAAATGGGTGACCGCTGGGAAGGCAGCTGTAGTGGTAAGGGTGGAGGCATGAAGGTGGAAGGAAGGCTCCTTAAGAAGACCAGGTGGTTGCATTTGGGGAAGCTTGCACAGGTGAGGTGATGGGCTCTGGCTCTCCTCCCTGCAGTCTCTGTAGCTGCTCCAGAAGGCCTGAAGAGAAGGCAAAACAAAACAAAACCCAACCCCGCCGTCCTTCCTAGGACCGCACCCTAACACATTTGTCTACATTTAGTGAATTACTTAATGATTGAAAAATCAGTGATGCCTTCCATATCACATCAATTCAGTGTGAGTTATGGCACAAATCAAAATCCAAAATTTGAGAACCAAAGCTCTGAATTAGAGAGAGATCAGAATCTGTAACCAAGAAATCAAATTCTATAAACAAAAGGTCATGTCAAGGTTCTTTTCTCCTTATCAGTTATAAAACCATCTCCATTTTAAAACTGTCCTTCTCAGTTTTGCTGTTTCTGTTCTCGGTGCCAATTCTATGAAATTTGACAATGATGATTACGCTTTCATTTACAGAATTTGACTTCTTGGGCTTTGTTTCTCAGATTTGGTTCACAGATTTTGAATTGTGATCATAATATAGTGATTCGTTATGTTTGGGACTTCACTGCTTCACCTCCAAATGTTGCCAATGGACAAAACTTAGAAATGTGCACATGGCAGCCATGAAATGTGCGTGGAAAACCACACATTCTCACATTCCATTCTCTTTTAGTAAATCCAAATGTGAGCATGTAAAAGGTGTACACAGCTCTTCAGTGCTTCAGTGATTTTAGTACATGAGACCCCAGCTCTGTGTCTTGAGGGTATTCTGAGATTTCAGGTTTGTGTGTGTGTGTGTGTGTGTGTGTGTATACCCTCATCAGACCACAGGATTTTTAAACATGTCACCCTGCATGGTAACAAAAAGGTACCCACTCACACCGTTCTCATTTGCACTTCTTATCAGTACCCTTTTAAATGATTTTGTTTGTGAAATTCAACCCAAGTTTTAATGCATAAAGCTTGTTTTTTGTAGGTGATTGGTTTGGGGTTTTTTTCCATTTGTTTTTTTCTTGTATCCTTTTCAACTTCCTTTCATCCCGTCCCTTTCCTTTAGGGGTGTGGGCTGTATCCTATATGAGATGGTAACAGGCAATCCACTATTTCCTGGTGCTACTGTGAAGGAGGAGCTACATCTTATTTTTAAGCTCATGGGTAAGACATCATAAGATAATACTACTAAGGCCACACTAAGATTTTGACTTATATAGGACCTTTTTAATCTTACGTATGCACTTTACAGTGTGTTTGTCACTCACCCATTCATATTCATTTTGTTATATAGACATGTACTCTATATGCAGTACAGTAGTCTTAGGCAACCTGGCCTGTTTTATTAAAGTTTTAATCATCTGAAATATATGTAGTCCAGTTGCAGTAGTAGTTGTAGTAGTAGCAGTTGTAGTATCAGTTGACTTATTGACCTTTTTTTTTAAAAAAAAAAAAAAAAAAAAAAAAAAAAATCATCCTCACTGATATTATACCCATATCAATAGATGTGGTTGTGATCTAGATAATATGGACACAAAATAAAACCCCGCAAAATATCATGGTATAAACACCAGGACTCAAATGCAAAACTCAGGATCATGGAGTTTCCAAAAGTCAAGGTTGGTTTATTATTAACAGACGTGGGTCTGTACACAGAAAGGTAGATCTGGCTCATGCAAAGGTATGACAATGGCAAGCTAAGATGGATCAAATAGACTGGCAGAATGGTCAAAAAACAAGGTGGCAAGATGAGACTAAAAGGCTTGAATGGCTGACTGAAAAAACAAGAAGACAAGTACAAACGTGCACTGACCAAGACAAAGACAGAGGTATATACATACGAAACAGTGGGTGTCATTGAAACTTTAAACATTAAAACTTTAAAATTCATGTTATTGCAAATAGCCTAAACACGTTTTTGTTGCCACTGTAAATGACTACATCATATGATTAACCATGTCTGTTGAAACACGTAGGCATTCCAACAGAAGAGACCTGGCCTGGTATCAGCAGAAACGATGAGTTCCTGTCCTACCTCTTTCCACAATATAAACCTCAAGGTCTAATTAACCATGTACCCCGGTAAGCTTTTCATTTTTGTTCAACGTTTATTCGTGTCAGTCATGACTGAAAGAAAAATAAAGCAAGCGTTGTAATGTCCAAATCTTTGCTAAGTAGCACTTGTGCATTTATGTTACTTGCGTTGGGGCTGTGAATTTGTTTAGAACAAACTGTTAGGCACAATAAAACCTGATTACACTTCTACATGAAAGATAATGTATTATTTATTAGTTTTAATTTCTTCATTTTAATTATGCAGACATGTTTGCAGATACTTACATGTGACTAGGAGACAGACATGAACACGATTATGACTGATAAATGCAAAAAGTCACTTCTACATCAGTCACTTCTGCCACTATCCCCACTATCTCTGATAATAATAATAATAAGAAGAATGATAATAATACCACTACTACTATATAATATATTGGTGTCTTTTTGAATCTGTGAGCTTTTTTCAGGGTTTCAGGTTATCTTGTGCAGGCATAGAGGGAGCCTTGTTGAAATAGTCTATAAATGGAATTTCTTAGCATAGCCTTCCCAGGAGTTCCTTAATTTCTCTTGCTTTAAATGGGCCAGTACTTCCTTAAGCCAGTGTTTCCGTGTTGGAGCCTTACAGCTCCTTCAGTTAACTAGAATTGATTTCCTGACAAGGAGTGTGACAAAGGCAACCACACTTGCTTGGTTTGTTGTAAGTGTAAACCCATCAGGTGAGGTCCCAAATATTGTCGTAATTGGACTGGGGTTGATAATTTTCTTACAAACATTGGAGATGCCATCAATGATAGACAGCCAGAAAGAGTTCAGCCCCTGGCATGACCATATGGCTGAGGGTGGCCTCAGTCTGGTGATGTCTTTCACATCTTGGGTCAATTATTTGGATAAACTGTAACTTAGCTAGTCTGCTCTGGGAGAGATAAAGTCTGTGAAGTATTTTGAACTGATTCAGACCAAGTCTGCATTCGTTCTACTCATTGCCAATTGCCAGGTCACATCCAGTATCTGCAGGTTGAAATCCTCCTCCCACTTCAACTTTATATAGTGAAGAGAAGGAGAAGCTACAGTTTGGATTGTGTCGTATACAAATGAGACAAAGCCTTTTGTGTGTGGGTCCCTGTCAATCAATCATGAATCCAATCTTCCTCTATAGTTGCTAAGGAATGCCTTAATGTAATTTTGAATCTGCAGATATCTGAAGAAATAACTGATTGGAATGTCAAAATGTATCTTTGGATAGTCAAATGAAATAAAAAGGCCATCTATAAAGAAATCCCTTACACATAAGAGACCTCTGCTCTTTCACAGCTTAAATGCTGGATCTATGTGACCAAATGTGACTGTGAAATTCGGAAAGAACCCCTAATTACTGGATAATTTGTGTGATAGCGCTGACTAATCGGAATCAGAGCACATGCCAAGGCAGCCAGTGAGTTGGTGAGTGTTGTTCCATAAGTAACCATACTGGTGCCTCTCATTCAGAGATGTCAGATGTCCAATATGAAGGTTAGCTGCTCAGTAGTATTACATCAGGTTTGGTAATTCAAGACCTCCATTTCCCCTTGGCCTCTCCAGAAATGCCATATAAAGGTGGATATGTGTGTGTTCAGTTCAGTAAAGAATACCTTACAAATGAATGTGGGGATTGTCTGAAAAAGATTTGTGGCAGTATTGCCATTTTAAAGGAGTTAATTCTTCCTGCTAACAATAGTGGAGGAGAGTCCTGTTTCAAGTCCTGTTGGACTCTTTCCAGTGCGACCTTAAAGTTATTTTTAATCAATTTTAACAGCTACATGTACACCTAGGAACTTAAAATAATCGTGTGTAACCATAAAAGGGAACATGTTGAGAGACCCCTGCTTTGCAGTTTCACCGATAGGAAAAATTTGACTTTTCAATAAGTCTATTTCATAACTGTAAATTTCCCCAAATTTAGTTAAGGCAAGGCAAATTTATTTGGAGACCACAGTTCATACACAAGGTAATTCAAAGTGCTTTACAGCTACATAAAATCACAAGAGACAAATAAAATCATTAAAACGTAGAAATAATCAGTAATTAATTAAATTAAAAAATGAAGAGTGCAGAATAAAAAGTATAATTTAAGATTTAAAAATAAAATAGAGAGGGGGGGGGCAGCAGTTAAAACTATTTTGTTTTGATTCTAAGATTCAGGATCAAAATAATTGTAAATTTGGAACTTTATTCAAATGGAGCTGAGAACAGGTGGGTCTTTAACCTGGATTTAAATTAACTTGAGTGTTTCAGCTGATCTGAGGCTTTCTGGGAGTTTGTTCCAGATATGCGGAGCATAGAAGCTGAATGCAGCTTCTCCATGTCTGATTCTAACTCTGGGAACAAATAAAAGACCAGATCCAGATGATCTGAGGGGTCTGGTAGGTTTATACAGTGTCGTAGAGGAAAGAGTTGCCTCATCAGGAAATGCACAAACATACCTCCATGCTGGATTTAGAGTCTCCCATTACTGGAAGAAGAAGAGAGAGGACATCTTCTCTGTTGGAGCCAGCATATGCAAGGCCCAGTCTGAAAGCATGAAAGCAACCATCACCAAAAACTGCTATTTATGCAATTACAGAAAAAAACAGATCCATAGCAGAGTTTTGGTGGCTTCAGTGACAAAAGTTGCAGTATTCTCAACACAAATACTTGAGCATTTTTCTTTCTACACTTTAAAATCCTCACCCAAATATGGCACCTATCCGCATGACATTACTGTTGTGGAGAACATAGTCAGAGAGAAGGGCAAGAGCTGGGTCACACTCGTTCCTCACACCAGAGTTCACAATGCCACAAGCAAGGAGGGCACCAGACTGTACACAGAGGGAAGATGCAGGTGGAAGAAAAACAAGGTTTTTATAACGTTCTTCTCTTGCAAGTAGCTTCAGAAGTAATCTTGTTGTAGAACAAGACAGAGACAGAATTTTAATCACATCAATACAACTCATTTCTCTAAAAGCGCATGCACTCAAGTGATTTTTGAAAACAAAAGGTGTATGAGGTGCAGTGCATCTATAACTGAAAAACAGATTAAAAATGAAAAAATATTCCAACTGCTACATGAATTCTGACGTCATTATTGCTCTCCGTAGGTATGGATGGTTACTGAGTAATTCTGAGTAATTCTGCATGTGAATAAAACTGAGATCAAGCAATGTTGTATTTGTAAAATCAGTGACTGCTGGTTAACATCTTAATGGGTTGCATTTAATTCACTATTCCAGACTCTTTGTACAGTCTAATCCAGTGGAGAAAAAAAAAAAAAAAAAAAAAAAGCTTTATTAGGATTTCAGTGACTAAGTAGGAAAGAAGCAAACAGATTAATGGCTGACACTGGTTGACAGTGGGTAGAAATTAATATTAGTATTATTATCATTGTAATAGTCAATATTCATAAAATGTACAAATATTTGTATCCTACACCACCACTCTGTCTTACAGTAAACATGTAAATGATTTGGCCATAATTATCCATTCCTAGTAATTCTGTTAAAAGCTGATGATTGCCAACATATTTCATGGGTGAATGGTAAATTTATCCATAGTGCACAGACAAAAATAACAACTGAGTAAATACCAGTTGTGAAAGTCACATAAAACTAATATGGACAAACCTTTATGTAGTCTTCAGAGGAGTAAAGGTATTTGTCAATCTGGGTCAGTCCACCATCAACATCCCAAAGCAGAATCATACCCAGAGAGGCTGCGGCGCTCAACATGCCTGAGGATGCAATTTGTTTTTGAGATTATACAGAAAACAGAAACAGAGGACATTTAGTGGGGAAAAAAAGATAAGAGAAAGAAATTATAACATGTATGGATGGTATGTGTTCCTTTACCATGGTCCTTGTTCTTGTACAGCCACTTGTTGCCATCATCTGTGAGCAGCTTATCCTGTCCAAACGCTGCGTTGACAAAGCCATTCACAAATGAAGAGGCCAAATTCATACGCGCAGAGTCCACTTGGGAGCCACTACCACCAAACCCTGTCAAAAAAGAAGTTGTGATATATCATGACTGATGAGTACATTTTAAAGCAGGACAGAGGAACTTTTGCAATTTTAAGTAGGCAGTGGTGGTTAAATTGCTTTTTTACAACAAGATTGGTCTTCCCTATTGACTTTGAATTAGTCACTTCTACCAAAATGACCATAGTAACTCTGTGTGCTATTTTCACTGTTGCAGATGTGTTACACTGGGAAGTAAACCCATATATGGTCACCCCAACAAGACAGGAACTCAAAAGTTACTTTAGCTGGCTGTTGCTGACAGGGACGGAAGATTGCTGGTTCCTCTGAATTTTCTCTCTCTTTACATTTACATGAAAGTGTAAAGCTATCAAGCTGTGGTCGCACAAGCTGGATCTGCATTGGTTTTACTCTAACCTCACATCTTACAGGGAGGGTTTCAAAAACACAGTGCTTGCGAGCCTCTTCTGCCAGATTCATGACATTATGAGTTTACCCAAAAGGTAAGCAAAGTTTCTAGAAGTTTACATTCAAAAATGACAAGTGGTGTCAAATCAAATTCGCTTTTCAACTTTTTGGCATAAGTGGCCCTTATTGACAGTTGAGTAGAGAGGATGGGGGAGACACGCAGCAAAGTGTCACAGGGCAGGAGTTGAACCCGCGAGCCTCTGTATATGGGCCGCCTGCTTTAACCACTAGGCTACACAGCAGCCCAGCTTTTCAACTTCTAAACTCAAATCCTCCTTGTATGTGGTTACAATCTCTTAAATAATCTGCAATTTTATTTTTATTTTTTAAACAGCAGTGTCACTAGAACATTAAAATGACTTAGCATTTGTTATCAAAATTAGTATTTGGCTATAACAAACATTAAAATTATGACATAAGACTCACTGTTATTTTCCAGATGTGTTTTGTAGATGTCGTCTGGGACTTTGGGTTCCATGATGTCCAACTAGGGAAGAAAATAGAAGTTAGTTAAGAATAAATTAAAAACTTAAAGGTAATAGAGAGCTTTGGATATGATCCTCTGTGAAACATAAATCATTATTTATCACGTCACTGATGAATTTTAAATAATGTATTCATTGCCACCTGTACAAGTCCTGTCAAGTAAGTTCTTTAAAATTTTTAATGCGATCTTCATTTAAAGGGATAATCTGTCCAATTTCTCTTCTATGAAATATATAAGTGAACACTTATTTAATCTATCAATATATATTCTTAAAAATGTCCATGTTGTAAAACTACCCTTAGTTCATGTAAAACGTTTCATTTATGATAGCAGGTTTCCATCTGCATGGAGCTCATTCCACAAAGACAGATATTAAACCAACACAGATGGGTTTGCTTATGTTAATGTTGAAAGTTGGTTGGTATAAAGTTAACTTGAGGTGGGAAAGACAAAGAAGGCTGAAAAAGAATAATCCTAAGGGCAAAAAAACAATCAAGAAGCTTTGGACAATCCTCAGTCTTAAAACTTAAGTTTTACTCCATCATACCACCAAAAAGCCAAACTTAGTCCACTATAACCTGTGTTTTTCCACAGTAAAGTGGACACAAAACATCAGAAAGCCCACAACCTCACATTGTTTCACAAAAAACAACAACGCATTAGTACATGTAGACAGAATGGCTGAACCAAGTTCAATCCCAAACATGAGCTAAATGGAGCATGACCATGCAACCTATGCGAAAGTGACTGTGCAAAAATCTATTATAAACTGTTAGTTTGTTAACTTTGAGATTTAAGTCATTTTTAAATAGCAAATTATCTGCTCTTTGTGTAGGTCTATTCAGAGTTGCTGATCAGGTCCATCATAATAAAACTTTTTCAGATTCTCCACACTGAGAGCACTCTTATTCTTAGCTGTTCATGTCACATAACCCACTTCTTTAAAAAAAGAAGAAGAAAAAAAAGGGAAAAAAAATCAACTTTTAATAAAGGCTTTAAATGAAATCAATCATGCGACTTGTAATATTTTTAAATGTAAGCACAGACATCTCCTTCCTGTGGTCAATATGACATGTAAGCTCCTGGTGAAAACAAATCCATCGTTTCAGGTATCTCAAAATAAATATCTGAGGCAATGTTTATACTTCAGCATGCATTAGCTTTAAATCCAACTTTTACACAAATTTATAAATAAATAAAAATAATCAACAACTTATTTCAATTTTACTCCCTTCTTTCTCCTACCTCTCTGGCAAGTGCCAAGAAGTTACTGTTGAGCTGTACGTTGGACATAATCTCTGTCAAGTCTTCATAGTCATCTACATCTTCATTAAGCTCCAGGAACATACCATGGCGACCCAACATGAAGGCCATCTGCTTCTGGATAACTCTGTAAAGGACAAAGAAGTAGTGAGTTTGTATGAATGCAAAGTTTTACATAAGTCAGCTTTCCAAAATGATTGACAATTTTAATGTGCCTTTTCTCTAGGTTGACCTCAAATCAATATCACAATTAATTGAACAAGTTACCTCAATTACAATTAATGCGCGATCGTTTTATTTTTCCAGGTAAAATGTTTGAGAACCACTTTTCATTTACAAACATGACCTGGCCAAGATGCCCCAAAAGAAGTAAAGACAAACTATAGAGACATGCATATAACCATATAAACATACCAAGACAGTAAAAACAGAGATTCTCTTAATTGTATTGATGCACACATATGCATGGAAATGTGATATGGGATTATTAACATGAACAATTATCAATTACAAAATTGAACTTGAAAGTTGCGAAAGATGTCAAAGTTGTGAGTCTGAGGGTATTTTGTAAATCATTCCAGTTGTTTGCTGCTGCAAAACGAAAGGCAGCCAAAATCAGTAGAGGTTTTGGGGTTAACGAACTTGATACATTCACTTGACCTTGTGCAGCGTGAACTGCAGGCGACATGAGGAAGAGATGTCAGGTGGTGTCAGACCAAGAATTGTTCTATAGACATGGCAAAACCAGTGATGGAGCCGTCAAGTATGAAGGGAAGACCAACCCACCAGTTTGAAGAGATCTCAATGGTGAGTTTGAAAGGGCGCATTAGCGGCAAAACAAATAGCTGAGTGATAAAGAGTGTAGTTTACTGAGAGCAGCGTTTGAGGCCATTTTTTTAGATGATGTCACCATAGTCCAGAACTGGGAGAATTGTCATTCTAATGAGGATTTGTTTGGCAGAGTGAGTAAATGAAGCTCTATTGCAGAAGAGAAAAGCTAATCTAGCTTTGACTTTTGACTGAAGGTTGTTAATGTGTGCAGAAAATGACAGAGATGAATCCAACCAGACACCTAAATATTCGTAAGTGACATAGTCCAGGGCTGACCCGTCAGCACAGCAGATCATTGGGGCATTAAAAGCATAATTTTTTCTATTGAAGATAATGCATTTGTTTTTGTTGTTTGTTTGTTTTTGCTGTTTAGGGTAAAGATGGAGGTTATGAAAACACTGCTCCACTGAGGTAAGGCTAAGTTGCAGAGTAGATACTGCAGAGTGAAGAGAGGGGCCAACAGAATATAAGATTGCATCATCAGCGTAAAGATGGATCCTTGAACTGCTTGCAGCTCTGGATACATCATTAATATGAATGGAAAATAAGGTTGGGCCCAGGATAGAACCCTTTTTGTCCTCATAGATCACTGACTCACTGACTTGCTGCAAGGATAATCAACCAACTAGATACAAATTTCGATTAGTTGTCCAGTCCTACTTTGCTCAATACCTCTGTGGAGCAGTTCTACTCTTATCCTAATTATCACAGCCATATCAAATCACCCAAGAGTAGAGCTGTATAGTTCTTACATGTCTTTGCAGGATGTAAAAATATTTTCTACAAGCTCCACATCATTGAGCATCAGGGCCAGACGCAGGGCCTCTGGGTAACGGTTAAACTTCCGGAAGATGTTCAAGGCACATCTAAGAAGTGCTGAGTTTTCTGGCTCAGGAACATAACTCACACAGCTGAAAAAAATAATAATACAAAAGATTAAAATTTTGGTCACTTTTATTTTTCAAGTTTTTTTTTTCTTAACTCAATAAAACATAAATATGCAACCTACAATGGTATGAACTTGTACAAACCTGGTGAGATAAAGGCAGACTTTGCCATAGGCATTTTCATCAATGTAGTCCTCCAGCATGTCCAACCTCTCAATCTCCATCAGGAGGTCACACGCCTCATGCTCTGCATTGTGGGCCATATTGTAGGGCACAATCTCTTTTACAAGCTTGAGCAAGGTCTCCTGCTGGGTTTTATCATTTTCTTCTACCTCCTGCCACTCTTTCGCAACCTCACCAGCCAGGTGCCTGATAGACACAGATAAGAAAGGGATTTCCAACCAAGAATTGAAGCAAATTCAAAACACAACAGAGTTATTTTTAAGATGACTAACCTAACATATTCATGTCCCCAAGAGGCCAACTCTTCTTGAGAGCCTAACAGACGATACTTTAAACACTCCCTCTCACCGCTCATGGTCATGGCCAGCACTGACACCACATCAGCACAGAAACGCTGCAATAACAAACAACATTCAATCATTTGAGTAGATCAGTCATAATGCCACAGCAATACAGGGTGAAAGCTAGGTGAGCTACAGTGTGAAAGCTAACATTAACATAAATATATGCTATGATCACTTAAAATTTATCAGTTATCATAACTGTAACCTAAAATTAATTCCCGCTCTTG
The DNA here is from genome assembly GCA_037176975.1 of Arrhamphus sclerolepis. Classification (NCBI taxonomy): domain Eukaryota; kingdom Metazoa; phylum Chordata; class Actinopteri; order Beloniformes; family Hemiramphidae; genus Arrhamphus; species Arrhamphus sclerolepis. The sequence goes on from JBAMYA010042184.1 coordinate 11,720, forward strand.
GAAAATGCATCAAGCTAATATCTTCATTGCTTTCATACAACTCTCAGTTCCATTTTTATGTGCTCCTACTGGGGTGCTTTAATGTTCTAGCAGCAAAAAAACAAAACAGACCTTATTCTCTCCAGGAGCCATGCCCTCAAAGATTTCTTTGAGCTTGCCATAGTGGGGGCGGAGGAATTTCAAGGGCTTTGGTACTGAGGTCATGGAGGTGGTTGAGGAGCGGATTTGTCGACGCAGCTCTTCTAACGCAGGTCGATACAGTGCTGTGTTCTTCTCCTGCAAAAGTGTAAGAAAAATATGTTGTTCTGCCTCTGAAGTATTCCTGGCACATAGCGGAGAAGTAATGTCATAAAACTCACGCTCAGTCTCTCCACCATCATCTCCAGGTCCTCTTGTAATTGTTTGTCTTCCTCTGACTGAGAAATGAAAGAATGTAAAAAATTGTTTAACAAAGTTGCAGGTGTACTGATGCGATATAAAAACAAGCACAAGGTAAAAAACAATACATAGATAAGTTAATCAAAATTATAATTATCATCATTGAAATTAGGAATATATATGCCTGTGCCATGCTGCAATATCATATTGTCGTGAGTTTATTGTAGCTGCTGTGTCATACACAATGCTAACTCTGATTAGCAGAATATGCTAACAAGGCTACAGTTGATGACAGCTGCTGCTACAACTGGAATATACCAGAAGCTCACCGACTTAATTTCACCACAACATTTTAACAGTATGACGCGTTAAGAATTCCACATGGGAAACACCAGCCACGTAAATTAAATCTCAATAACACCTCCTCCGGCCTTCTCAACCATGTCGCCGAAGTGGCAGTGACTAAGCCGAATAGTCCGAATCCCGTAGCATTAGCCGGCACGTATTTCAACAAGAGGAATGCATAAATGTACCAGTTCTTGTTCCTCCTTCTTCTCCTTGTCCTTCCCAGAGGACTGCTGTCCCTTTTCCTTGTCTTTCTCTTTCTCATCGGTCTTTTCAGACTGCTTAGTCTCTTTCTTTTTTGCTTCTTCCATAGTTACAGCTCTAACCATCCGTTAGCAAAACGAAGCTGAGTGGCCGGCTCTTCTTCTATGCGGAAAATCAGTTGAGCGATTGTTTAGCGCCCCTGCTGGAGATCTGTCGCTAAAGTCTCAAAAATAAATTAAAAAAACAAAATCCCCATAGTGTCTATCACATACACACACACACACACACACGTATGTATGTATATACACACACACATATATAAATACATCAAATCAAATTTATTTATAAAGCAATTTTCATTCAAAAGTAACACAAAGTCCCATACATAATTAAAACAATCATTAGAACAACAACAACAACAACAACAAAAAACAACAAAAAACTTAAAAGCCATCATACATCCAAGGTTATAATAGAAATTTCAAAAAAGCATCCACACTCATACAAACTTAAACAAACTGTCAACTTGGCACTGCTGAACCAGGTGAGGAAACAATATCTTCGGGATCAGTCCATGTCACAAGCCGCATCACGCAGTAACCAAGGTCAACACCACAGGACAGGTGCAGCTCCCGACGTGGAGGGCCCCCATGAGGAGAAAATTAGAGTTAAAAATAGATAAAATTTCAAATGAACTTAAAACCAATAAGAGCAACTATGAATAAATACATAAATGAATCACTATACAATTAAATTATGTTAAAATAAACTAATAAACAAGTGAAGAAATAAATACCAGTTAAATATATAAAAGTTTAATAAAGTAAAAATAAATTAATAGATGAAATTTTGCAATAAGCCAAGTTAAAGAGGTAGGTCTTGAGCTTCTTTTTAAAAACATCAACAGTCTCTGCAGCCCTGAGGCCCTCAGGGAGGCTGTTCCAAAGTCTGGAGCCATAATGATGAAACAATGCCTCACTGTAGGTTTTAGTTCTGACGTTAGGAACAATCAAAAAGCTGATACCTGAGGATCTCAGGGTTGGCGAGGGCTCATATTTCAAAAAAGAGGTCAGATAAATAAGCAGGCCCAAGACCATTAAGGTATTTATAAACTATTAAAAGAACCTTAAACTCAATCCTGAAATACACGGGGAGCCAATGCAGCACTTTTAAAACTGGTGTAATGTGGTCCCACCCTGTGGTCCTCATCAGCAAATGTGTGGCTGAATTCTGTTGTAGCTGTAAACTTGAAATACTCTTTTTAGGGAGACCAGAGAGCAGGGCATTAGTAGTAGTCTATTCTACTAGAAATAAAAGCAAGTCTAACCAGGACAAAACTCTCCAATGTTTCCTCAGGTAAAAACAACAGTTCACATGTGGTAAAATCATCACTTTGATGAGATAAAATCTAATGGTAGATCTAATGGTATTGATTTTATTTCTGAAGTGGTCTGCAAAGTCCTCACATGCAGCATCTGATGGTGGAATGGAGGATTTGACCTTTAAATCATGTTTATTTAAAGGTCAACAGTTTTAAAAATGGAATTTCTGATCGTTTTTATTTTCTATGATGAGGTTTGAGAAGTGGGGGGTTCTTGCCTGTTTAACTGAGTTATTGTAGTTTTTGAGTTGTACATGTAAAATTTCGTAATGATTGTTAGTTTAGTTTTTCTCCATTTTCTCTCTGCTCTCCTGCACTTTCTTCTCAGCTCTTAAAGTTCTGTATTTGTCCACAGTGGTGTGGGCTTGATTCTTATTGTTTTTGTTTTTATTGGAGCTGCAGTGTTGATAGATGATTTCAACCTGCTGTTAAAAGGATCGACAATAAAATCACATGACACAGGTAAAATCTGAGCAGGAGTTTGGTTTAAAATGCCAATAAAATTTCAAACCACTTCAGAAGTGACATATCATTTCTTCACAGTTCTCATTGGGGCCTCCTGCTGGCTAAAACTGGTGAAGTTAAAAAACACACAGTCATGGTTTGACACAACCAGGGGCCTGTACTACGAAGCGGGGTTAACTTACCCAGAAGTAACCCAGAGTTAACCTGCAAACCCAGGGTTGACAA
>JBAMYA010042185.1:0-14717 GCA_037176975.1 Arrhamphus sclerolepis
AAGTCATCTCTAGGCGCTTGAGAAACCCAGAGCTTGACCCCCGAGCACATGGCAATGCCATCAGTGGCAAGAAAAAAAACCCTCATGGGAAGGTGGCTGCTGACTCCTGGGAGACAGTGGTTACTTTTTGTGGTGGTGCCATAATCATGCAAGCAGCCATTCCACTATTACAAAAAAAAAAAAAAAAATTGAAAAGGACATGCATGTGGATGAGACAGATAATGTCAGTGTGAAACCTGATCTAGATACAAAACCATGTCACTTTTAAGTCTAAATGTAAGACCTTTTTTGAAAAAGCATTTTGTTGATTTTGATTTTTACTTTCCAAGAAAGATATACTTGTTTTTAATATACCTGCTTGTCTATACTATATTTTTATGTGTGCATGGATTTCATCATCATTTTTAATATCAGTCGGACATTTTTTTCAAGCAGCTTTTAATACAATGCAGAATTGTAAAAACGTCAGTAAGCTCTAAGTGGCAAAAAGAAAAACCAAAACCATAATTATTTTGTGTTATGAGTTTTAAAATGGATATTTTTTGTCACTTTGCATTATGTGCATAATAACTAGACTTGCTGAAGCTATGAATGTCAATCTAAACTGCATTTTGTGTTAAATTATTTTGCATCTTTTTCATACATTGCTTTTTTTGTCTACAAATGACACAAGGTCTTTGTTTTGAGCAGTAGTAAAAATCAGTCATTCATTCAATTAAATCCACTGACTTGTTTTTAGACTGATTAAATTTCCATCTCAAGAGTTCAAGGAATGTATTCATGTCTCTGTTTTTGATGGAAGCTATTCAACCCGGCTCTGCTTCATTTGATATAAGTGCATTAAGCGCAGCACTATCAACAAAAGTGGATGCAAGAGAATGAGCTGATTTTAAAAGGACTTCATTGTAAGGTGATTGCAATTTCTTATTTGTTTCTTCTCAAACATCAAGCTCAAAATAAATGATATGTGCCAGTTAAGAATGGGAGACTGATTAGCTGCCAAGTCAAAAAAAAAAGTATCCATAAATGCTTCACTGTGAATTAAAGTACTGCAAATTAATTTTAATAATACCTTTTACAAAAAGAAAAAAAAAGGATAAGGGAATTAAAAGCTTTTTCCAGCTCTAATTATAGGTTCATGGATTAAATGAAAAAAAATGTTTGTGCCACTGTGTCATTCACTTGATATTTCATTTCAGTTTTTCAGGCTGTTAGATTTGGTTCCCATGTAGGACTCATTCTCACTTTCACCATGACACTTATCACACACCAGATTTTTTTTCCCACTCTGCATAGTGGCATAATTTTAATTGAAAGTGGGGGTAAAAACCTTCATTGATGCATATCATAAATGTACAGACTGACACGTTTGCCCTTTAAGAACAGAAATTGCAGCCTAGAAAAGCTAGCTAGCAAATTTAAATTTGATCAGCATGGTCCATCTAGCTACCCTCCGTTGAAGCTCATTAACTATACCAACAGTCTTGGGGAGCCAATGAGATCAGCCAAACAAATCAGTTAATGTGGTTGTCTTGATCACTCTGACACCAACAGCTGATCCCGCAAGTGTTCAATAAGGTTGAGGTAAGGATTGCTGGCAGTTTAATCCATCCTCTCCACTCCCAAATTCTGGAGGTTGTGATAACCCCCACTCTGTGGGGGTGAGTGCTGTCATCTTGGAGGATAAAGTTTGTTTCCAGATTGTGGAGATATGGGATTGCCACTGGTTGCAGAATATCTCGACATCTCTATATATTGAGAATGCCTTCAGTAATGACAAGTCTTTTTCCAGTTAGGGAGATGCCACCCCACACCATCACACTGCCTCCGCCAAAATATTTACTCTGTTGGTTTTGCATTGACAGAGAAGATTCAATAAATCCCTCATGGGTGCAACCTACATGCTCAGCTCTGCTGTTCATCCCACAAATACATGTTTCTGACTAAGGTAGCACCATTTAAAGTGGGGAAATTTGACAGGTGTTCCAACGATATACAGTAAAATTTATTGCCAAGAAGAATTGTCACAACAAAAAAAACAAAACAAAAACAATCTGCCACACTCAAATGTCCTTACTTTTTATGCATAGTCTATTTTATATATAAAATATACATAATAGGGATGTTTATTCTGGATGTGATGGTGAAAGACATTGCACCTCATTCTGATTTGGATTAGAATTCCAAAAAGGTAAGTAACTAAGTATTTAAATGATCTGAGGCAAGTTATTCTAATGAAAATTTTCCTAAAGCAAATTGTTTTGTTTCTTTGTGCATCTACCTACCTATCTACCATTACAAAAGCTTTATATAACTTTTTGCATGAGATCAGCAGAAAAGTTGACAATGTGGGTAAATCTACCTGGCTCCTCACCAACTGAGTCCCGACCATCATCATATTGCAACATCTGCAGCTCCACTGTGCTCCAAATCATGACTTCTAGGCATTGAGCTAATATGGGGATGCTTATCCCTAGGCTACAAAGACCTTCATCCTTTTCATAAGACTATTTAAAAAAGTTTAAATGGAAAAAAGTATTTTATCATCTAAGTTGCCTGTGGCTGAACATCCAGCAATGGTAGGACTGAGTCTCATGATACTGTACAAGGGACTGAAACTGTATAAATACAGTGTGCAAAGTAATATTTCAAATAGGTTATCTGGATTTGTTCTGCTGTAAATGAATGGATTAGTCACATGGTTGCAAAATATATACTGCTTTGCCAAATTGGCCCTCAAAATGACTTGTCCTTTCAAACATTAAGAATTATTTATCATAAAAGAAAAGTTGTAAATGCCACCATGGCAAAGGGAGAAAAAAATAAGCCATTGAACCAACTTATCTTGAAGGTCTGTTGTATTTACTGCAAAATTATTTTATTGTTGAAAAATTCTTGAGATAGGTGAGGATTAGCAAAGCAGAAGCCTTTTTATGAAAAGTGTTGCTACAGTAGAATAATTTAGGAAACCTGGATTATTGAACAAAGGAAATGCAAACAAGTTCAACACAGATGACAACAAGCTGAGTAGGGAGACAGGACTAAATACATACATTAGCTAATTAGCCAAGCAGGGTTAATAAGAAACAGGTGGAGACAATTGGGCCAAAGAAAACAAAGGGAGTCACACACCGGAGAAAAGAAGAAATCAAGCTATATATGAAGAAAAAAAAAAAAATCAAATCAAATAAATCCTGAACCTAAATCCAACACCATGATTTTGACACAGCACACAGTTTAATTAAAGAATCACAACATTATCCTGCACATGGTGACTAATAAAATATTCACTTTTAAAGGCAATGTGAAAAAGGTTACATAAGCCATTTCATACCAACAAATATGTCATCTTATTCAGGATTACAGGACAGCTGGTTACCATCCCAGCTGTCACTGCTGTTTAAGTTAATCACATGTGCTGTAATATTGTTTTAGTGAGCCTGGAAATTTCAAAACATTAATGCTGATGCTACATCCATTGTTCTTCTGTCACCTCATAAGTGTCTCAGAAAGTATATATCTAAACCTAAAAATATTTAGTACTTAGTATTTAGCACTGAGTATTGTGATATTGTATAAATACTATTTTTGTTGTTTGGAATACATAGAATACATATTTTAAATGCATAAAGTTCATTATAACTACTCCCCATCCCTGATGTGAAATGTCGTCTTTTTTCACCTTCTGTTCCCACAGTTCCAGCAAGAAAAGCATTACTTGCAAAGAAAATGTAATCACAATAAAATATAATCCCTTCAGTGTCATTACAGTTCAATTAGTGTTGGGTGCTGATCTACATATTCCTAAAATGATCACAGGGCTAACACAAAGAGAATATGCCTCATACCTGCAGCAAAATTAGACACATTATAACATGCTGTTTTTGAGGAAAAAATGGAACTTTGGTCCACCAGATGCCCTCTGTCAGTGCTTGGAGCACGTGATGCAATCAAACTTAATTTAGTTAAATTAAGACAAGACAGAAATAATTATATTTGGGAACAAAACAGTAAAAATAAAAGTTGCTGCCCAGCTTGAATCCAGAGGGCTTAAGATAAGAACTAAGGTTAGAAATCTTTTTATTTTTAATTGACTCAGACCTGAGCTTAAGCAGCAGAATCAACACTATTCTGTGCTATGTTTTATTCTATCTTCTATCTAAATATGTTTGTGTGTGTATGTGACTGGATCTGACAACACCCAGTTTTCCAGTCTGTCAAGAATGATTTTGTTGTCCACAGTATCAAAGTCTAAACTATGATCCAGTTAGCCAAATTCAGGCTTGGGTTTTAGTAAGTGAAAGGTTTTCTTTTTCTTTTTCTTTGGCTGCTGGCTCATTCTTTTGTTATTACACATTGGTTACACTGCTGCAATCTGTCAAGTTTTAGCCTTAAACTGATATGGCTGGTGTTGCATGGATCAGCTGGTTGCTAGTTTTGGTGTTCTATGGTATGGCATATTCTTATTTTTGTGATTTCTTCACTCACTTGCTTGAGTCTGGAATTGTGTTTTGTCTGGGTAGAAAGGATCTTTACAAAATTAAAGATGATACTGATGATATGATATGGTACTGCATGAGTGTCATGTTTTCTACAATATGAGATAAGAAATGGCTTCAATGATCTGTGTCGTCTGCCTCTGGATCTGGGGGAACGAGGTAAGAAGAGGTTTCACCTAAATACAAAAAAAGATCAAAACACAATGTAAGAGCTATCATTCATTTCAACAGTACACAAACAGTACTAATTTGGATTTAGAATCACTAAAAAGGCAATGTTCTGTGTTAAATATTCCCAAATGTCTTCTCTTCTATTGGTCTTGAATGTCTGTTTTGTTTTTTTTTGTTTGTTTTTCTTAGAGGCAACTGCTCTTTTGTCTCACTGGAACTGTCTTCCACCAAAAAAGCCCTTGGTTCTGGACCATGCTGGCCTACATTCATCCCTACATATTACTCATTTAGGTTTTAGGAAAACATTAGTCCTGTGTTATCAGTGCTGAACTTCTTAGTTTAATTTATACTTTAGAGAAGCTTTGTTTTCTTGGATTACATTTAGTTTAAACCTGCTTGCACTCCGCTGATGGCAAAGCAATGTTACTGTTTGACTTTCCTGAGATTTGAAAATCCCACAAGCCTCTACTGAGTGCTGGGTGAGGATTATATCCAGCCTTCTATTTAATATAATCCACTGGATGTGGCAACCAGCAGGGAAACACTTCTACCTGGATTCCCCACTACTCTCTCAAACTAAAGCAGCCAAGGAAAGTAAAACCTTTCATTCAGAGAAGCTGATAAATTTCATTGTTAGTATATTCATAACTTCTTTTTTTCCCTTTTTTTGTAAGCTATTTGTTAGTAAAACCAGTTTGTCTTAAGTCATTAAACCAACAGTCACTTGCCAATGTTTTCACAGGACTGGGATGATGTGTTGCTTAATAAGTTACCTTTAATATAAATTGCAGTTGTGTCTTTTAGAGATGGGAACCAGTCAATGACACCTTTTGCCCCTCTTTTATTTTTATTTTTCCTCTCTGTCTCCTGGAAGAGAAAATGAAGTAGGTGGAACTAATATTTCAACATTGGAAAGATGTTAATAGTTGATATGAATAAATTTATCCCTTTTTCTTGACATTATCAGCTCTGTGTTTGTTATGCTTACATTTTGATTGACATAGCAAAGATAGAAAGGTGTGGAAGGAGAGCAATAGGAGGAGAGAAAACAAGTTCTGATGAGAAAAGGAGCTAAATAATTAGAAAAACAAACACTCTCTCTGTCCTCTCCCAGACTGGCCAGTAGGGAGTCATTACAGTTTATGTCCATGGTTCTTGTCTATTCTTGTTTCAGAACAGACTTTTTGGTGTACAAATGAAATTTTAAGATGGCATTTAAAGAAGAAAGACATTCACTGTTTGGATACATGGGAAATCATGATACCCGAGCATTTGATGTTCACATTTTCAATAAGATTTGAAGAAAAAAAAAATACAAAAAAGACGCATATTTTATGTGTGGCCTGATTTGCCATTATTGCCATTACAGACAGCCACTTTCTTTTTTTTTTCCTTTTTCCTGCACTGTGTGATGATGCGTAGTGCCTCTGTAGTCTCTCCTCTCCTCTGCTCCCTAATTGTGCTTGATTACAGAAGCAAAGCCTGGTGTGCAAGGATCAGGTAACAGCTGCAGCCCATCAGTCACCCCACCACAACACACACACACACACACACACAAAAAAATGAACAGACTAAGTCTTGGCCAAATCATGGTTGTTATGTGCGTTTCTGCTGATCCTTTTAGTGTAGTCTCCTTCCCGCTCTCACAGACTCACCAGTACATGACCTGGCGCTGTTCATTCTGAAAGAACAGGGATTAAGTTAAATCAAGCCAAGCCAGAGCCCAGGATTACTCCTTAAATCTACCTGAACAAAAGCTAGAACACTTTGTAAATAAATCCACCAAAACCAGTTTACTAAGTCTGTGTCTGCTGTCATTGAAAACAAAAAAACAAACAAACAAACAAAAAAAGCACTCCAGGCAGATGACATGATGGAAAGTCCCCATGAATGTTAACTGGTCATCCACCATGACGTCGAAGACTAGATGTGTAACATGCGCTGTTACACATCTAGAAGCAATTGGCAGTTTACTGTAACACTTGAGAATCAGAAAGTATTCCAAAAAGTGGGTTTTATCCCATCCATCCATCCATACGTTAACTTCCGCTTATCCACTTTCGGGTCATGGGGACAGCAGCCTGAGGAGAAAAGCCCAGAACCCCCCCCTACCTTCAGCTATCTCCTCAAGCTCCTCCAGGAGAATACCAATGCATTCGGAGGCCATCTTAGAGATATAATCCCTCCAGCCCATTCTGGATCTGACCAGGATCCTCCTCTCAGTTGGACTGGACCACCTCGCGAGGGAGGCGTCTGGTAGGTGTCCTCACCAGATGTCTCAACCACCTCAACTGGATCCTCTCAATTACATACTTAGTTTAGTAAATTCAGTTGTAAATTCAAGTAGTAAATGTTTGGTTTTGGCTCCATGAAGCACTTGGATTTTCATCAACATAATCTCAGATCATAACCTGGTAGGGGGTAGGTCTTAAGGTTAATGGTAGGTCCATGTTCACTGCAGCACTGCAGCTTTGTAACATTCAGGAAATTCTCTTTTGAGGATGAAAAAAAAAAATCACACAAATAATGTGTGATTTATGCTGTGTGAGGGTGATAGAATTTTTTTGTAAAACATTTCTTTTTTTTTTTTTAAATCACACATGAAATATTTAAATATTCTACAGTCTCACATTTTAAATATATTACAGTGTGGAGTTGCTCTAACTGTCATGTCCAGGATATTATGGCCTGTGTTTCCCCTGTCTCTTGCCAGTTTGTCATGTCTTGTCCCCGAACCAGCATCAAAGTAAGGTACCCACATCAAGTGTTCACAGTGAGTACTTGATGTGAGTATTTTACCATTCCAAGAAAATATTGAGATTTTGAGTTTAGTTATCTTCCTCGTGTAGAGTGATTTTCTGTTTATCTTTTAAGACTTTTTTCCTGAACTTTGTAAATAAACACTTTTGGGTCCAGACCTGCTTCATTTGTCACTAACATCTGTACAAACACCCTGATTTGCTTTTTTTAATCTTTATGCTCAAAAAAAAACAACAACTGGGAAATATTTATTAACAGCAATCATACGTTCATAGTGAAGCTGCCCCAGGAATTACATCCATAATAGTCTGTCTTCTATTGATGCTGAGAGCCAGAATCTCCACAGGAGAGAACAGGGATGCTGCAGGTCTCTAACATGTTTTATTGGCCTCTGCTCTCTGCCCCTCCCATCCTTTTTAGGGACCTCTGCCTTCTTTTGACTGGCTTTTATGAGTGTTGTTGAAAGAAGCAATGGCTGACTCAGGTTGCACCGTATAATTGTGAGGAAGTTCTTTGCATTTTTAAAATCATGGTCTTACATTTCATTTTCATTTGTTTCTGCATTTGGGATGCATCTAATGAAAAAACACCATCTTATGCTGTGAATGAATCATTGAGGAGACTATGACAACTAGTGCAACAGTTAATTTCCCTTTTGGAGATTCATAATGTGCTTTTGTATTGAAGTGAAGATATTCAGCAACTTCTGCAGCCACATTGTTGAAAGCATCTTAACCAGCTGCAGCACAACTACTATGGACCACAAACGCCTGGAGAGAGTGGTGAAGACTGCTTAGAAGGTTACCAGCAGAACATCTGCCACTGCAGCACCTACAGGAGAGCGTCCTGCATCCTCAAGAACCCCACCCACCTCCGGTACACATTTCAACCATCACATCAGAGACCTCAAGACCAAAGAACTCTTTGTTGCCAAAGCTATCAGACTTGTAAACAGGTAATAGGAGTCCATAATCATGGATTATCTCACTGAACTTGACTGTTTACATTCTCAGTTTGCACAGGCATAATTGTACTGTTTACATTTTCTACTGTTTACACCTGATAATACATCTTTGTAAAGTTTTAGTTCCTTTTTTCCCCCACTGCCTTTTTAAATTACTGTTTTGTATCATGTATCTGTTTTTATAGTTCGATTTTTACATTCAAATAATTTGATTGTATGGGGAAACATATTTCCTTGCAATGCATAATAAACCTGAAAGATTAATTAGTGTCATGGAACTAAAAGCTTGATTTTTATCTTTATTGGTGAACCTCAAACTCATTTCTGGAATGGGACTCTTGTACACGGAGTATCTTCATCCTGTCTCTCTCGTCTTAGTCTCATATTGTCCCGATTCATTTAGATAGCAGATTAACAACAACATAAATAGCTCCTTTTCACACCAGAACAGGCCAAAAAAAAAAGAGAGAAAAAAAATACTGCAAAAATATGCTGCCTACAGTAGTGAAAGAGTGTGTGAGAGAAGAGGATGACAAGGATAGACTTAAATGATTCGCTGTGGCAACCCCTGAAGGGAACAGCCTAAAGAACAACAAGAATAGGGTATTGCATTACTCTTTCTAGTTAGAAATTCCAGGTAGACTTAGTTTTTCTCCACTGAGTTAAGAATAAACATGGCTTGGCACCCAAAATGTTCTGATTACGTCCTCATCTGACATTTCAAATAAATCTACACAAATGGAGGATAAATTCACCCTTCTACCACACACCTGTTCCCTCCCACCACTGCACTCTTATATCATATAGACAGAAGGATGAGAATAAGACAAAACAACGTCCCAACTAAATATTGCCCAAATTGAATTTGTAATAGATAGCAGATACACAGCAGTAGAAAGTCTTGGCTCAAATTATGTTCAATTTAATTAATCCTGGTTGAAATACAGGACCTGAAACTTTATCAGCTATTAAATTTCTTAATGGCCCTGATGCAAAAATGAAAGGGGTGAGTGAAGGAAAACTTCTGATCGTACAGAACTCATTTGAGTAATAAAGAAGGCTTGCCTATGAGTATTAACATTATGCATTGCTGTAACAATAAAATTTAAAAAAATCTCATTTGACAGCTTTTTAATACCTTCATGAGCATTCATTACCCTTTTACTCCCAGGATACAGATAAAATGAATCATTTCAGCACAGTAAAATAATGAAATATAATATAAATGAATCTTTGTCTTTATTGGATTATCTTTAATATGCAGAAGAAACCATTATTTGTAATGTCCTAATATACTGTCCTCAGGTTCTGCATCTATGCATTTATTCTAGCAGTTCCAGAGTAAATAACCAATGATTCAAAAATACTGTTATGACCAATTACACTGTTGATTCAGAAAACTGGATGGGAAGATATTTTTGATTTTTTTTAATCCATTCATTTAATTAATTTTTTTTTTTTTATTTAATGTAAGTAGCTATCCCTGCTAATTAACCACTTATTTGTAGTGGCATTCTTCTGTCCTATAACAACATGTTAGTTGTCTTTTTTGTTGTTTTTATTCCTATTGGTTCTAGAAAATACATCCTGTGAGCTATCAACAAATTTAAGTTTTTTGGACCCTTTTCCAAAGGATACATCTACATCTGTTCTGACTGATTACAAAGATATGAAGGAAATATACTTGCTGTCTAAGTGAGATGTTTTTGCATGTTTCCCCACTGGTCATACTTAATAAATGTATTTTCAAGCTTACAGGTTATCAATTCTAGAATCTAAAAATGTAAAACAATGTACAAAAAAGTGGGATTCCCTCAGTTGTAACTAGTGCTACTTTGGCCCCAAAACCTTTATGGGGTTATATGCAGGAACCAGTTTTCCTGGTTCAAATTGGTACTTTCTTTGTGGTGGAAATGCAAAAAAAAAAAACTGGTACTAAGTCTGGGACTTGCTCTGGAACTATAACCAGACGCGCTTTGGTGGAAAAGTACACTTGGAGGCTGAAGGATGAATTAAATTGTGAAGCTTCCTGCATGAAGTTCAGTACCATTTTTAGTACCTTTTTGCCTGAAAACTTTGCAGATAAGTTGAAGTCACGGCTTGTGTCTCTTGAGGAATCTAACTGTTCTAACATGCCTTGAGTTGGGGATTGTGTAACCTAGTATACTTGCATTTAAATGAGCACCTCTTTTTCCAACAAGGTCGAAATGAAAAAGAGCCGTAAGAGATGAAGCACAACATTTTTTCTAACATGGCTGACATTATGACTGCGTCGGGAGAGCTCCTGGAGTTTTGTTGCTTTAGGGCCAACAGGACACTGTACTTATGATGAAAAAAACAGAGTCAAACCAAGGTGTGAGCTGCAACGACTGCTGGGATTTAATCACTATCCCAGGTCCATTTGCTGAAGACTATATTTTTTTTATTTTTTGGCTTTCACTTTAAGAGAAAAGCCCCACACGTGGCTGGTCCTCAATGACCATGTAGGGGTGTGCCCCAGGAAATAGATTTTGGAGAGTGACATTAAATTTCCCTGATCCTCTCTTGTAACAGCAAAAGGCAAAGTGACTGTCTGACAACACCAGAACTCAATTTGCTTATTATCCTTTGGCATAGAAACATCTCACGTCTCACTTGCTGCATAGGCTGACCTCTATTCCATCACTTAACCGTCGACATGGAGGAGACTGGACCTGAATTATTTACAGGTGCTGTTGCATGAAAATGAAAGAATACCCTCTTTAAATTGCTAGTTTAACACATCAGGCCATAATAAAAATATCATCTGTTTATTACCTTGTTTTCAAATAAAATAAAACCTCAGATAAACAAGTAGATTATTCATCCAGCGAGGGAAATCATTTTGTCACAGCGGCAAATAACAATAACAAAACAATACGAGAGGCAATAATGGTATGTAAATTGTAATTATGAGATGAATTGACATGAAAATGAAAATAAACATTAAAAATTGGTCAAGTGACAAATGTTATGTACATGTGACTGTGTAGTTTAAAAACAGATGTGAAGCGTGATGTTGTATTTACTTTGACAGAAGTAAACTGTCGTAAAGTGTCATGATGAAAGGTGGAAATAAAATAATCCATTATTAATCCCACAGTTGGTAACCTCAAGTTGTTAGATCAACAAGAAGTGTACACACAGCAGCACAAAAAACAAAGCAGAAACTGTACTGAGTAAAAATTAGTAAAACAAAACAAAGGAAGCAGCATCGGAATGACTGTATCAGAGATGAATCATGTAGATATCAGAGCAGGTATTGCACAAAATGTACTGAATATAAGTACACAGCTTCTGTACGTGTAGAAATCTACACGTACAGCCAGAAGTTTTTAATTTGCTCAGCAGGTCCATCTAGCTACCCTTTATTGAAGCTCATTAATTATGCTCAGAAGTCTTGGAGAACCAATCAGATCAGTCTGAGAGGGCTTAATGTGATGACAGCTGTGACGTTGTAGTCTGCACGGTAAATAAATAAGATGGCTGCAGCAGAGGAATTGCGGTCACTTAAACCAGCTTTGACAGTTAAAGACTTGAACTGCTGTGACAACCTTTTAATCCAGGTTCACACTGTACTATTTAAGCCATCTCAGAGGAAAGATTGGCAATCACGGGAAAAAAAAAAAAGTTCCATTGTAGCTCCAAAATGGTGGTGGCAGACAGGAGCAAAGATGAAACATTGAACTGTCTTGCAACACAAGACAGGCTGTAACAGATATCAGCAGTGTCAGAAATTTGGAGGAATCATCTCAGAGTGATGCCTGTCGCTGCTTCTATGATCTCTCAGATAACCAACCAATAGGAACGCACCATGAAAGAACATAAACATCAGAGCATCCAGTAGCCTAGCAACAACAGCACCAGGGACTATGGAGAAACGGAAGAAAAATGTGCAACTCAAATAAAGACGAAAGACACTTATTTTTATGACCATTCATTTTCATTTCAAAGCACACAAACCCGGCGCGGCACCAGGATTTCTATTCTGGGTGGGCCAACATAATTTTGGATGGGCCTTTAATTAATAACATAGAGCTGAAAAGCCCAACTTTTTTTTTTTTTTTTGAAAAAGCCCAACTTGATTGTGTATGTGGTGCCTGATCTACGGCGTTAATGCTGAGACATCAGCTGTTGCTCCGAGCTTTGACAGTGCAAAAGTTAATGTAGCTCACCCAGCATGCACTCGCTCTCTCTCCCCCCGCTACTATCAAATAATAATCCAACCAGATCGTTCAAATAAAATGATATTTACTTAAAATCTTGGTGAAAAAAAACAATGAAATAGTCACATAATCTACAGAAAGGGTGATTATTTTTCACACAATTTGAGCAGGCTGCAGGCCTATATATCCCACTACCGTGTGTCGCTTGGCTAGGTGTAAACTAACTCTGAAGGCAAACGAGTGTCTAAAAAAAATAATAAAAATAATTAGGCCTCTAGTGTAGCCTTTTTGAGTAAATGCTTTAGTCACTTTTACCTTCTTACACACTTTATGCTGGGTGAAAGCCTGAATAAAAATACAAAACGCCAAATCCTTTGATTACAGGCTGATGCCATATTTATTTTCAATGGCCAATGTACTATTGGCATTCTCAATAAAATAACTCATAAACAAGAAAATCAGGCTCAGTACAACAAACGGCGAACCACACATCTCACTAACCGCAAACATGAATCACAAACCATGCAACAGCACCATCATCGATCGGTGTATATCACAAAAACATTGAGTAGTTTGAAAATCCTTCCAGCAGTTATATTAGGTTTTATTAAACCATTGCTGTTGACATTTTGCCATCACTTAGATAAACAATACTAACAGTGTTACTATAACACTCCAGTCCAGAACATAAAAAACAAAGCAAAAAATGCTGCGAGGATTGGAAAAAATATTGTATTTGTCAACAAGTCTCATCTGTGTTTCCAATCTCACATCTGTCTGTGTTACTTTCTATAAGAGTAATTGTTGGGGTTTGCTTTTGAATATGTCAATAATTTCATCATAGTCCAGGTTTACGGTAAGATCCTTTTCAAAGGTTAACAGACAGAGCGCGTTCAGGTGATTGGTGAACATAGAGCTCCTAGTAGCAGTTTTTATTCTCTTAACGCTGGAGAAGACACGCTCAACTGTGCATGATGTCATGGGTAGTGTGATCAGTGCCTTTAAGAAGCGATTGACATGAGGGAAGACTTCCTGAGTTTTAAAAGTCTCCTCTTGCCCTCTTCCTTGTGACATGCTGGAGAAACACAGAAAGCTCTGACTCTGTCATGCTGATATTGAAACGCCTTCCTGCATCATTCAGACATTTTGTCATGTCTGTCAAGTTGCTGTCACAAGCAGTAGCCAATAGGGTGGCTGCTGATTTCATCAGTCCATACAAGTCACCGTGAAACCTGGCGCTGAGTTAATTCAGCTGGCAGTCTAGTATTAGGTTTAATATAGCTTGCAAGTCACTGTCACTTACTCTTGTAGATTTTCCGAGTGAAACAGTAACTACACTCTTCTGGAATATACTTGGGAGCTTTTGTGAGCGGGAGGGTAAAGATACATCCCAACTGTCAATCTTATTATCTCCCATAATTGTACTCGGCATTGAAAGCATCTTCAAAAATTCACAGTTGCAGTTGTCACTGGAGCAGATGGCCATCAGAGAGTGTTTAAGATTTTCAATCAAGTCCACTGTGTCCGTCACTGATATATTGATGGACTGTAGGCCTTTGGTTGCAAAGTCAGATTTTGTGAAGAGTTCTTTAAAAAGCACAAGGAGAAATATGAATTTCTTTGTGCGCATCTGCTGCAACAATGACTGAGCATCACTTTGACTCTGCCCTACTTCTTCTGCATATCCTGACAATACTTCAACGATAACGTCACAGAGAATGAACACTTTACTCACTGCTGTTGATCTGGAACTCCACCTTGTATCACATCCTCGCTCCAATTCCAGTGGTCTCTGATCGGGGTGCATTTCTTTTTGCCCGTCAAGGGAGCGCGCGTGCCATTGACCAGCATTCATAAAGATATGGAGAGAGCTAACAGCATCAAAGAAAGCTAACGCATCAGTTGATGTCCGTGCCACAGACGCTAGCACTAGATTCAGTTTATGAGAGTGACAGTGCACATAGATTGAATTTTGAAAGGTGCTTTTGAGGATGGCTTGGACACCCCCCTTATGTCCAACCATAACAGAGGCGCCGATAAAGCCGAATCCAACGCACAAGTTTGGGTCCAACTCAAAAGGTGCCACAATTTCCATTATGTTTTTGGCAATGGCTTCAGCTGTCATCTCTTCTGTGCCCA
>JBAMYA010042186.1:0-40240 GCA_037176975.1 Arrhamphus sclerolepis
AAGGCTTGCAATATTTCAGTTGATTTGTAATGAATCCAGAATGTATGACATTTCATGTTTTTTTAATTACATTACAGGAAATAAAGAACTTTATCACAATATTCCAATTTTCTGAGACAGTCCTGTACAGAGCAGCAGTATTTACGCTATACACTGCAAAAACAGCCCTTCTAGAAATAAGCCGAATACTCCAAAGTCTAGTCAAATTCTTTTTTATTAAGCAAAACGTCTCTTAATGGTCTAAGAACAATTGACTTGGCTTGAATTCTTAAATGTAGATAAATATTTATATTAGACTAAAAAAAAATTTCTCTTTCGACAACAAAATAAGAACTTTTCTTTAAACAAGGCTTTAGTCTCTTGGAAATCAGTTTTTGTATTGTTGTTGTTAGATTACCTTGAGGGAGTTGCTGGATTAACCTTCTATCAGCCATGAGGCAACAATATGCTTGTTTTTTTTTTTTTCTGAGTTCAACTTTTGTGTATTCTATTTTAAAGCAACTCCAGGTGAGATTGTGCTCTTTAGCACCCTTTCTGGATGAGAAGAGCAATTGTCTGTCAGCGCTGTCATAAATATTGATGCTGTTGAAGTCGGCCACATTACGTCATCCACCAGCTTCTATTACAAATAAACTATGGACCAGTGAGGAAAACATAACATAACATAAACCCTAAAATCAACCAAACACAAGCACGCAGGATCTAGAAGCAAGAAAAATGTGACCCACTAATCCAATAGCAGCAAGGCTAGGACACCATCTGACTAGCAGCCCTCCGCTTCTCTCAGCTCATGCCAGAAAGTTTATATCGTTCCAAAACTGAGTCATGTGCACAGTCTTGCTAGATCATTCTGGCATAACCCTCTTCTCTTTTTTTGATGGCTCTGTCACTGTGTTTGTAGTGATAATGTATGTTAGACAGCCTCATATAGTTAGCGCCTGGCTAACTCCACCTATCAAACACTGTGATGAGTTATAAATCTGGTTGTACACTTTGATTGGCAGCTAGGAGGTGTGTCTTCCTGAGCTGGGTTGGCACTGCCAACTTACATGGTCCTGTTGCAGGTGACGCTGATGCCGATGTGGAGGAAGTGTGATATGTCTTGCTATGACTTGCACAGCGACTAAAATAATTTTAGAAAAAAAAATTTTCCTAACTTTTTTTTTTTCCATTGTATTCCTATTCAACTATTTAACTGGGAAGTCAGGGTTTCCAAGGATCTTCAAAAATTAAATGTTTATTAGCAATTATTTGCTTTTCTGTTGTGTACTTTTTTTTTTTTATGACAACCAGATATAATTGATCCAGATGCAAACTAATGGCTGATATTTCAATAGTTTTGCTTATTCAGTGTTTAGACTTAAAGTGCCCCCAGTTTTATTTTTCCAGTGGTCTACCAGTATGATCACCAGATCCTCTAGTTCCCTGTGTTACAAAGTCAAAAACAACTTAAGATGAGAAATAAACATTTAATATGTTTGACATTTAAGAAGTAGTTTGAATTTTTAGCAGCCTGAGTGAAGATGGAGTATGATGCAATAATTAACGTAATTTAATTTTCAGGTCAGATTGTCATGGTTTTACCGAAGTATCTGACCCAACATGCACCAAGCTCTCCAGAGAATAAAGATGGTTGAAATGGTTTTAGAATAGTGAAGGGTTCGGGGTGGCCCAGGGACGCAGATGGCTGTTTCCACTAGGGAGAAAGAGACATGACTGGAATGTTTGACAGAGAGATAATACAGAGAGGAGTTGGACCTCTTACTTGGGTGAGGGGTGGAAATGTCGGGGAAGTGTATGAGGGGGATCCAGGCTGACGACTCTGAGGGAGGGTTCTTGGAGAACGCCAAGGATTAACGGGACTTGTATCCACAACGGATGCTGGAGGGTGGACAGGTCGCCCCAAGGCAGTGCAGGTGCTCCAGGGGGCTTTGTTTCCACAGATGGTGGTTTGAGGAGACAGGCTCAAGTGAAACTCAAAGGTGGACAAATGCTCAGGGGAATCCAGAGAGGCAGGTTCCTGGGGAGAAGACACAGGTAAATGATTAGAAGGCTCAGGGAGCAAAAATATTCTGATGCAACTAAGGGGGGCTTTTACCACTTGGTTAGACACTCAAGCGATGAGTGACTGGCAGCCAGCTCCTTATATACATGATGGTGATGACTGATGACCCGTAGGTGTGTGGAAACACACCTGCTAGGATCCACCCTCCAGGCTCTGGTCCCATGGCGCCCTCAAGTGGAAAGCAGACAGACAACCCAGATCCCTGACACAGATAAAGCCTCTGTAATCAGCCCTCTTGATGATATTACTTTAGCTACATGCATAGCATTTCTGAGTATAGATGTATTGGACGATCACAACATCACCATGGAATCAGTTTGGTCCATCATGTGTTGAGGAAACACAGTCCCCCTTTTCCCTGGTTCAAAACCACAACAGCTGGCTGTTCATCCATTCATCTCTATGTGGATATTCACAATTTCTGATAGGTGTGTGAAGCTCTGCTTTCGCTTATTTTACAATCCAGAATTCACATTAATGTACACAAAAAGATTTAAGCTTTTGAAGCAACAGTTAAAGAAAGCTAGCTTCTTTTCATTTGCTGTTGTTTTTACGCCGTATGGTTTTTCTGACTAGCGTAGAAATCTAGATGTACCACTAGAAATTTTCTCAGCAGGTCTGTCTAGATACTTGACACTGAAGCTCGTTAATTATGCCCAAAAGTCTTGGGGAGCCAATCAGATCAGTCTATCCTTGTAGAGAGTCTCTGAGAGGGATTAACACAGTGATGACAGAGCTGGGATGTTGTAGTCTGGATGGTAAACAGCAGTCATTTGAATCAGCTTTGACATCTACAGTTAAAGACTTGTGACTTGGGATTGTGGTGGATGAGGTCCATCTCATTTACAGATGCTAGAGACATCTGGTAAACTGGCTTTAATGATGAATTACTCAAGAAGTAATTGGAGCATGATTATGTATATCTGTCTAATGTTAGCTGTAGCCAGCTAAGATGTCTAAAATTAGACAGCTTACGTTATACAGAATGAACAGTTATGTTTTTCAAGATATTGGTTTATTCTCAAGCTCTGCTTGCAAAAACAGCAACAATTGTTGGATCCCATTTGCATGACATTGGTGTCTCTCTCCATCTCTGAATACGTCATCTTCTTCCTCCACTGATCACTAGGAGCTGGCTCCGAAACAGAACAACTCCTCATTGACCCCCATATTAAAATGCTCAACTTTACAGCAGAAATACACATATTTACAGCCTGGTACAAAAAGGTTTTGTTTGCTATAGTTAGATTTTACATCCGTTGTGTTTTCTTTTTCTGTATCATATCAGATATAGCAATGTATCACTTTTAGACTACACGTGGCCAGACAAGCTCATTTCTTGCTGAGCATTATTAGTTTTCTTTTTGTCATGTTAGTTCTCAACTGCATACTGGTTCCATCCATTTGCACCAAAAGTGATTCACCTACATTGAAGTGTTTATGAATCGAATGATCAGATGTACAGATGTTGAAATGAGCTGTAACCATGTCCTTGTTTCAGTACTGTTAATGATCTGCTCAGGTGGAAATCGTCAGTAACTTATTGAAAGTGCAGAGTATGTGGTGAGGAATTAGCTTTGAAACAAACAGCTAATCATGACAAAAGTTAGAGAGAACATGAGTGGTGTTACTTTGAACAAAAACTCTTTATTTGTGCTTCATCTTCCCCCTCTTGACTCACTGTATTCATGTAATGCTGTGATGCTAGTGCAACTGGCTGAGACTGACTGTGTGCTAACCATTACCTGACACCGCTAAGCTAACACCTGTGATTGTATGTTATTGCTCTGTGCTCATGAAATGATGACTGTAGATTTGATACTAACTTCCATATGCTGCCATTGATACTGTGCGCTAAGGTGATGCTAATATGGTAAGATAAAGTATGCTAACTATGCTAAGATTGTTTGTTGTACTTTGTTGTGTGCTAATGGTATGTGGCTGCTATACATTGTATGCTAAGCTAATGCTTTAACACTTTTAGCTGTACTTGTATGTTAATGCTGCTGTATAGATTTTGTGCTAAGCTGTTGCTAATGCTGTGCTAACATTTGTTTATGTGTGCCTCTCTGTTGCTGTTGTTGTTGTTGTTGTCTACCTTTCTCTGTTTCTCTCTTGACTTTATTTTTCTCTCTTTTTTCTCCCTCTCTATCTTTCTACCTCTCTCTCTCTGTCAGGTCTTATTCCACCTCCTCCACCTGTTCTACTACCACCACCTCTTGTCGTACCTCCAACAACCCTACTAGCATCACCACTCCTTCCGCCACCTCCTCCTCCTCCTCCTCCTCTCTCTACTCCTCCAGCCTACCTCCTAACAGCCACGCCACCTACCATCAGTACTGCTGTCCCGCGCGCCTCCGCCTGCCCAAGCCTCCCTGCGCCCTGCCCCCCGCCAAGCACCACGAGCAGGCAAGGTAAGGGCCAGAGTCCCCAAATCCCCAACACTCCCCTCTCCTCCCACGTCTCCTCAACACTCTGCCACACACACTCTGTCCAACACTACCTCCACCAATGGCTCCACGTTTATGTCAAATCATGCTCAAAACAAAATGTTAATACTCCCTTGGATAAAATCCCTACTCGTGATTGCAGAATTAAGTGGCCCAAGACCAAAAAAACAACAGCCACACATTCACAGAGATCCCATTTTCCACACCCAGGACCTGTCCATGCACCCAAGAGATCTATCCTGACCATTGCTGGAGGGCGTTTTTAGCCTTCTGGATAATTCTGCTCAAGAAATTGAGCTACGGTGCATTCACACGTACTCGCTCCGTATAATAAAACACAATAAAACTGCTGCCCAAATATCCAGGAAGAGGGGTATTTGCTGTGTTGACCAGCTAACTGCTAGTAACTATGTTCTATGGAAAAGTAGCTAGCGAGGTGAACAAAAATAAATGAAAGGGGAGCTGACTCTCGCTGGATAGGAGTCGGCTCTAAAAGCATCTGTTCGAGCCAGCTCATTACTGAGCAACACATCACTGCTGTCCACAGACACACAAGAACAGTCATACCAGATTCATCACTATCTCTGATACTTCCTTCCAAGTTTTATTTGATTGAACGATTTTTATACGATTGAACACCATGGTTACTAATTTTTCTGCCATATTCCTGTAACGCGAGATCCAATTATGGATGGATACAAGCCACTGTAGACCTGCCCCCATGTATGATTTCATTGGCTTGGCTCTAGCTGCAGCCTGATTGGCTGATGGATGCATTGATGCATCCAAAGTTCAAAATTTCTTAACTTTTGACAGAAGCATTGGACCAGATGCCGCACACACAACCACAATTTATTTGGCAATGGATGATGTCAACACATTCAAAGTCAGACGCAGACAATGCAAGTGTACGTGTGAATCCACCTTTATGTTCACTCAAGTTAATCGGATTTCAACAGCTGGAGATGGAGACCATTGACTGTCTTGACAAGTTTAGGATTTGCTGCTTGCTCTTCGAAAAAAAGGGCTTATCTGTCAAAGTCAAGATGAACCTACAAGTAGGTAGAATCAGACTTGAAATCGCCAATCATAAGCCAGTCATTGGCCTCGACCCTCAAACTTTCATCATTTTCAAGAGCAAAAGAACTCAAGAGGTTACAAATATCCTCCAATGAAGGAATATCCTCCAAGAAGAATGTGTACATGGTTGTTTTTTTGCCCTTGAGCTGCTTAAATATGTATCTGCAAACTTCTGAATTTGCTTGTGAGAATAATCTCAACGTTTGACACAAATGTGACGCCATAGCACCCAACTCGCTGCCTCCAGCAGCCTGTCCCAGACCACATCCAGCTGTAGCAGGGAGGGCAGCGAGCTAGCATGCATTTACAGCGAATTTTATGTGTTTCCAAACTCCTCTATCAGGACCTCTGAAAGGGATATTTGGTTATTTTTTGAAGGCAGGTTGTATTTAGTACTTATAAGTAGCATCTAACCAGTGCTCTCACTCTGGAGAATTATGGAGGAATTCTAATGGCGAGCTACGCTAACAGAAAGTCAGATTTAGGTCCATTCAGTGCCAATTTTAACTGTCAATACTACTCAAACTTTACACATTTCATGGTTTGATTAAACACTACTTTAATAAATATTTTCCACTGTTTCACTGATTGTATCAAACTGATACATTTATTTATTTACTTCCTCAAAAGAGGAATATTGTTGTTCTGTGCTGGCTCACCCTGATAACCCTGATAACAAGAAGGCAAAAATAGTGACAAATTAAGGAGGAGTCTTTTACAGAAGCAATGAGAGGTCTAATATGATTTTTTCTGAAACCACAATGAAATTTGGGAGGTTTGAGTTGTTTTAGCTGGTGAAAATAGTCTCTGATTAGTTATTAACCTGAATTCCTGTCTGATTCTCAAAACTGAGAGCTGTGGCCGCTGTCTGTTGCAGGTACCAACTATTCATAAGAACTTTACAGAACCACATTTTTGTTCTTTTTAAAGTTAAGAACTAGAAAGTTACCTTTTAATCTGAGGTTGGCAAGTTCAGTCCAAATGTGCTGTAGCTACAGATATCAGGAATATGAATAATTCCCAGTGAATCGCAGGTTACATCCTCTGAAATTTGAGTATTTGTTGCCTTTCATTATTATTATAAGATGAATTCCTGAAGCTTTGGAGACAAAGCAGAAGTTTTAGGACCAAGTTTATAGAAGAAATAATAGTGTTATTTGTTAACTTGAACTCAGTTCAATTCAGTTTTACTTATATATCATCTATTTACAACAGTGTTGTCTTTAGGTGCTTCTGAGAACACATGAGGGAGCACATGGCAAAGCCAAACAGGGACAAGAAAAAACTCCCTCTTTGGAAGAAATTTGAGGCTCAATGATAGGGGGGACCCTCCTGCTGATAGCCTCAGATTAAGCATCAGATTGGCTGAATATAAAATAATCTGTATTGGCAGGAGCAAACATTTTCTTCATGAGGTTGAAAAAAAAGAGAAGAGAAAGAAGACATACTCAAAGAGCTGAACACAGCTAACTATGATAGAAAATAAAATAAAATAAAAATGAATATGAATATATATATACATATATATATATACATATATACACATATGTATTAGAGTGGAAGCATAGTTTTCTTTAAAGAGGTCTAAATTATATCAATATATCAGGACTGTTGAGCTGAGGTAATCCATGCAGTTTTAAATATTCTGAAATGTAAAGAATATTAGATATTGCATCTCCTCCAGGGTGATCAGACTTTGAGAGCTCATAGTTTTGTAGACAGTTTTTTTTCTGAGAGTGTAAATTAAAATGGACCAAATGCAGTCAAATTCGCTATAAATGCATCATCACTTAGGATGTCAGCTGCTCCCTTCCTCACCTTGCCCCACCCCTCCCCCCACCGTGTGTTACTGACCTGTAATGGTAACGTGCAACAGCCCTGACTCACACACACACTGCTGAAGGTGAAGCAGCCTCTCCGGTCGCTCCCTCTCTCTCATCTGTCTTCTCCCCAAAACTCCATTCGCACTCTTTCTCTTTTTCCTCACCCTCCTTCATCACCCGTTACCTCCCAACATCCTCCATGCTGCTCTGGAATCGCCGATCGGGAAGCCGAGCGTCAAAAAAAGAACAAAAGAAAAAAAAAAATGGGCCAGTTAACGAACTTATGACTCACCAGCAGCATCACACAAACACTTTTTTTTTCCTCTCAATTTTTTTTTCAAGAACTGTTGCTCTGTTCTTCAGTCTGGCTGTGATTTTGCAACACTTTCTAACTTACTAAATACACAGAAAAAAACAATCTTTAAACTATAAATACAGTATAAAACCCAAAAACAAGCGCACAACAGCTTTATGGACTGAAGACACAGCCAGCCAATTCATTTTATCTGGCCTGCGAGAGCGCGTAAAGGCTATCATAAACGTCAAACTCGAACATGTCTCAGGACGTTTCAATGTGAGTTTGATTCAATACTGACATCAAAAAGTGGAATAAAGGGTGATGAGAGCAGCCAGGACACCTGTTTCTGTTATAAGTAATGATTTAGAAAACATTTGAAAAGATATAAAGAAATAAAAAATTGGCTCACTTTTGCAAACGAAAAAAATGAAAGAGAAAGAAAGAAATTGTGATTTTAGGACAAAAAGTTGAAATAATAGAAAATCTACAATCTTACAATTTGTAATTTTTTTGTCTAAATTCTTTTTTCTTTTTTTTTCAAAAAAAAAGATGAGTTTTTGAAATGTGATTTTAGTAAAAAAGCTTAAATTTTATGATAAAAGATGCAAATTTGGTGAAATTTAAGATTTTATGACAAAAAGTCACGACTGAGTCCATTAACTAGCAGGAAATCTGACAACATTGAGAAAGTAAAGACTTAACCGGCCCTTGCTAACGGTAACCATGGTGATGATGTGGCCCGGGATGAGATAGAGTTTGACACCCCTCACGTATGGTGTAAAGTACACACAATAATAAATGAAACACTGAGATCTGATGAAAAAATTAATTTCTGTATCACCAAGATATGTGACTGTGAGAAGTGATTTCACCTAA
Organism: Arrhamphus sclerolepis; assembly: GCA_037176975.1. Classification (NCBI taxonomy): domain Eukaryota; kingdom Metazoa; phylum Chordata; class Actinopteri; order Beloniformes; family Hemiramphidae; genus Arrhamphus; species Arrhamphus sclerolepis. Next base: position 8,593 of record JBAMYA010042186.1, read on the forward strand.
AATTTTATAAAGTTAAAATTTATTCAGCGTTTCACACTGGAATAAATAAATGAAACAGACCTAGACTAATGCTTTTTATCTACTGCAGCCTGACATGCTTGAGTTTGCCGGAGTTGACAACCGCTGCGTCTCAGTTGGAGTTTGAGGATGCGCTCAAAATTGTGTAGATTGTGCAGAAGATGTACACGATGGAGAATGCAGCCCAAATGAACAGTTTTTCTATATTGCCAAAATTATTCACTCGGCCATCCAAATCATTAAATTCAGATGTTCCAATCACTTACATGGCACCAGGTGTATAAAGTCCAGCACCTAAATATGCAGTCTGCTTCCAGAAACATCTGTGAAAGAATGGGTCATCTCAGCAGCATTCAGCTCCAGTGTGGTACCATGATAGGATGCCATCTGTGCAATAAGTCCAGTCTTTTCCTTGCAACTAAATATTACACAGTCAACTGCTAGTGTTGTTATAACAGTTCGTGGAGTTTCATGAATGGGTTTCCATGGTGATCAGCTGCATCATGCCGGGTTCATACAGTAAGATTTCAGCCGTCTCAGATGAAAGACGAGCAATTGTGGGGAAAATCAGCCATACTGACTCAAAAACACCGGTGGTAGATCTCACAATGAGACAGAAGCAATGATGAAAGACAGAATCGTCTTCAACCAAAGACAGCAGACAGATATCAGCAGTGTCAGAAATTTGGAAAAATTGCCTCAGAGTGTGACATCGCTGCCTCTATGATCTCTGTCATCTAACCAACCAATAGGAATGCACCAACTTTAGAGTCACTGGTGCATCAGTACATTAGCAGCAACCTGTTAATGAAGCGATGATGCTGCATTTAGATCCTGAAATATATCCATCCATCCATTATCTATACCCGCTATTTCCTGTGCAGGGTCACAGGGGTCTGCTGGAGCTTATCCCAGCTCACTTTGGGCGAAAGGCAGGGGTCCACCCTGGACAGGTCACCAGTCCATTGCAGGGCCACATGTAGACATACAATCATTCACACTCTCACTCACAGGGACAATGTAGGAACACCAATTAACCTAACAAGCACATCTTTGGACTGTGGGAGGAAGCCGAAGTACCCGGTGAGAACCCACGCAAGCACGGGGAGAACATGGAAACTCCATGCCCCTGTGGAGGCTTGAACCAGGAACCTTCTTGCTCTGAGGCAACAGTACTAACCACCAAACCACCATGCTCTCCATCGTTCCTGAAATATACTCAAGATTTATTTCTGTCATAGCCACGATTTCAATTGCACACTGAAACATGCTGTAAATGAATTATTTACTAATTTCACGCCGTGCAATGTGACTTGAATTAATCTTAGTGACGTAATGGCTGGTTCTCACTAAACGACTTTTACAGTCTTCTAAGTGGAAAGTTAGCATCAGTTGCACACTGTCACTAGACTCCAGTGGAGCAGTGGGGACATGTTCTCTGGAGGGACCAATCTTCTCTGTGCTTCTCTGAGTCTGGGTTTGGTGGTTTCCAGAAGAACAGTACTGGTCTGACTGCATTGTACAGTATAAAATTTGATGGAGGGGGGGTTATGGTGTCAGGCTGTTTGTCAGCAGTTGGGCTCGGCCCCTAAGTTCCAGTGAAAGGAACTCTTCCTGCAGCATACCAAATCATTCTGGACAATTTCATGCTCCCAACTTTGTGGGAACAGTTTGGGGATAGCCTCTTCCTGTTCCACCATGACTGCACACAAGTGCACAAAGCAGGATCCATAGAGACATGGATGTGGAAGAACTGGACTGAGTCCTGGCCTTAACCTGATTGAACTCCATGGTGATGAATTTGAGCAGAGACACAGAGCCTTCTCATCCAACGTCAGTGCCTGACCTTACAAATGTTCCTCTGGAAGAATGGTCAGAAAATGCCATAAAAAACACTCCTAAACCTTGTGGGCAGCCTTCCCAGAAGAGTTGAAGCTGTTGTGGACCAACATCACATTAAACCATTTGAGATGTCACTCAAATTCAATATAGTTTATATTTTCCACCAAAATTTCTAAAGCACTGCCTTGAGTTCTGTATATGGTGGAGGCATTTGTATCAGCAGAGACTATATGAAGAATTTTTCAGATATACTGTATCTATAAAGTTTGTACATAAAAATAGCTCTTATGTTTTGAAGAACTCACTATTATGGTATAAAATCAAAGTGTTAACTATTATAAGACGGGATATATGGGCTGCAAAGATTGTTCTTGCATATGTTAGTCAAACTGTGTCCGAGATCATTTGTTTGTGGACCGACACTTATCTATTGAGGGCTCTCAGTCTGCTTGTTTGGTGAACACCTACTTTTGGTTGACAACAGTTACGCTGGTTCCACTGTGTTTCATTAAAGATATCTATGCAATAAAGGATTCATTTTAAGAAAGAGCAACTGAAAAAGAAGGAGTAAATTAATCTAATGACATCATATTGAGGAACATTTGCTGACTTCTTACAGAAAAGTTGTGTTTTTAAGGGTCATTTGTTGGAGCAAAAGGGCATGTCCTTTTTTTCTGCAGTCTGTTGTATCTGTTCTCCAGTTTAGTCCAGAAGCAACATCTTTGCAGAGAAATATGCCACCACACACTTCTACTGGATCATGAGACATCATTGAGGGGAATTGTTTTAATATCAAACATACCATATTGTTGTTTCTTTTGTTTTTTAATGAATTTCAGCTGCTTCTATCCATTTAGTGCATACCTGTTAGCTGATTTTTGATTATAGTGAAATAAAACTGCAAGAAACCTCTTGCAAGTTAGTATTTTGTTTGTTCTTTGGTTCTTTTGCATCTGAAACAAAGTGCAAAGACAAAAAGTCTAAGACTTTTTTCGAACAAACCTGAATTGATCGTTTGGACTGTTGCTTCAAGAACAACCCTACACTCATCTCCATCAGCTGGTTTGAAGTCCATAAACCAGTGTTTCTCTTGTGGACATCTTTATTCTGCATGGCTGTGATAGTCAGTCATGGTCACCAACAGGACCTGTCCAGGATGGAATCCTACCTGTTACCCATAGAGAGCTGAGATAGCCTCCAGAGGATCCCCATGACCCTGCACAGAAACAGGCCGGTGTAGATACTGGGGGTATGATCACTAATAGCAAAAGTCAAGTCAAATGTATTTCTATAGCACATTTTAAACAACCAGTGCTGAACAAAGTGCTTCACAAGCAAACATCAAAGAACATTAACAAACAAAAAAAAGAGCAGATCAGTCCAGCCTACATGGGATCTGCTCCACCTCAAAAAATAATATCGTCCAATATTTTCTCTCACTGTGGCGTGTGACTGGCAGAACCATATCGGATTGGTTCAGGAAGGTAACCAATAACGGCAGACTTAAGTGGAGATAGAGGGAGGGGGAGGTCAAACAGATTGCTCACTGCAGAACACAGTCAAATAGAGGATTCAGGCTACATGATCTTAACACACCCAAACACACCAACTCTATGGTGGTTGAATAGGGATCAAGTTGTATATTATGGGACCTTCAAAGGCTCCATCATGCAGACATTTACCTTTCAGGCAAACTGCAAGTTTATTAAAACATAACCCTGCTTTTGTTTGGGTTAAAACCAAACCATCCATCCATCCATTATCTATACCTACTTTGTCCTGTGCAGGGTCACGGGGGTCTGCTGGAGACTATCCCAGCTCTCTGTGGGCGAAAGGCATGGGTCCACCCTGGACAGGTCACCAGTCCATCACAGTAAAACCAAACTAAACAGGAAATATTAAAATCTTACTTTGAAGCTTATGTTCCATAGGACATGGAAACACCACACCAGCCACTGTGAATCGTTGCTATTCAAGTCAGTGGGAGTAGTTGCGCCAGAAATGACTGTCTCTGCCGCTCCACTAGAGATATGCATCAAGTCTGCTTTGGCACTTGGTCGCTGATGGACAGTCAGTTTACCCACAAAGTCAGATGCAGGAGATAACAACTTATACGTCTTTCTGTGAGTAGACTCCTGCACAACTATCACGTAATTTTGAAGCCTTTGAGTGAACTCAGAATTTCTCCTGAATCCAGACAAGCAGGCAGCGCTTTAAACAAGCTGCTATAAGTTCAAATATCTTTTTGTACGCACCAAGACACACCTATTAAACATTCACAGTGCTGTAGGAAAACATGACTGAACCCATAGACTTGTTACTTCAGTGAAATTTAATTGAGGATAAAAAAAAAAAATGACTCTAAAAGGCACAATGCAGAATCATCATAGAGGTAAAGAAGAACCCATGCGGAACAGCTAAATGCTTAAAGACATAATTGTAACTGGAACTATTTGTCTACCACACTGTACACACTGTACGATTTCGGCTCTCTAAGACAAAAGATGGGGAATCAAGTGAAAATGGTCCATCGTAGTGGTCCAAATGGTGGTGGTAGATTTCACAATGAGACAGGAGCAAAGATGAAAGATCCGTCTGGAGACCAATGATGTGCTGCAATAGACATCAGCAGTTGCAGAAATTGTGAGGAATCGTCTCAGAGAGTGACGGCCTGTCACTGCCTCCCCGATCTCTGTCAGCTAACCAACCAATAGGAATGCACCATGAAATAACGGAAACATCAGCGCAGCCACACAGCACAGTAGCCTAGCAACAACAGCAACAGATACAATGGAGAAATGGGACATATCCGGGACAATCTGAAACTGAGATAAGACAGACAGAAAGTGCACAACAGGAGTCCCCTTTAGCAGCCAGGCTACAACAGCATAACTAGGAGGTGGTGTTAGTGCCTTGAGTGGTCTCCAAAGTAGAAAATCTAAGAGACTACAAAGTAAAAGACTTTATTCAAAAGGAATGTCTTAAGCCTAATCTTAAATGTAGAGAGGGAGTCTGCCTCCCGGACCGGGGAGGAACCTGATAGCTGAAGACTCTGCCACCCTTTGCGTAGAAGCATAGAAGAAGTTTTGTGATGCAGGACAGTGACCCTAAGTATGGAAGTAGATCTATCTCAGAATGAGGTCAGAGAGAGAATCCACTTTTGGTAGTTGCCCAGTCAGATCCCAGAGCTCAACCCCACAGAGAGGCTGTGGCAGGACCTTAAGAGAGCCGTTCGCACCAGACATCCAGCAAACGTCTCAGCTGAAGCTGATCTGGAATGAGGAACAGTCCAGAATTCCTCCTGAATGTTGAGCAGCTCTGATCCAGAGATGCCAACTGAGTGACAGAGGGTTCACTTAACTTTTCCTCCAGCTATGTGAATTCTTAATGGGTGTTTTTAATAAAAAGAAATGAGAAAATGTATTATTTATACAAAGATCTGATCACATTTTATGTCATATTTATCAAGTAAAACCAGTAAATTCTATTGTCATATTTCCATCATCCTCTCCAAGGAGTTTCACTGTTTGAGGTCATAGGGTCATCCCTAACCACATCATCTTTGGTTTCCACTAGATGCATGTCACGCTGTTTGTTGTGACAAACTCGCTTCTCATATTTGAGTTTGTGTGCGTGGGTATAAACATGTTGACTTGTAAAGATTTTCTTAACCTTTAGTCACCATTTGCACTGCGTTTGTATGGAAGCGTTTACTTTATACTATGAGCCATTTAAAATCCGCATCATTAAGATGCAGCGTGAGTCTGCCTGTGTGAGCTACGAGAGGATGTGTCACAGAGGAGGAGGGGTGTTATTGATAAAAACACACATTCAGCTGAGGGATTCACTGGATGACAGCTTTGCTGGTGTGACGGGGTGATGTAATGTGACCTTGTTCAACTCACATTCTTCATCTGTCTAGAGCAGCTTTTTTAGTTGTTTTGTTCTGGATGTAAAACAGAAAAAGAACTTACTGTACACAATGTGTGCAGTAAATAAGTATTTTCTGCAAAATTTTCTATAATACATGATTTAAATGCAGAGAAATATCAAAAATAAGGAGCATGATATAGACAATCTATGTGATTCTGCTGTCATTGACAGTGTCATTACAAAGCTGCTGCAGTCAGATGTATCACTCTACTTAAAAATATATATACAATATTTACAATATTATCTTAGTTATTATTAAACTGTTGATGATTGAATTAATATCCCTGAAGTAAAAAAACAAAACAAATTCCTTTTAAATAAAATCACCATAATCAATCTGCTTAATGCAAACTGAAAAGAATAAATACTTTACATCAGACGTGTCAAACTCAAAGCCTGTGGGCCAAATTGTGAAAAAAACATATAACTTGAACATTTCCAAGGAAATTTCAATGCGACTGTACCTTTAAGAGCAGCTGGTTTATGTAAAAAAGTCATGATTTACCTAAATGTTTGTGTAGGATCGTGATGATGCCATAAACCTTTAGACCAAGATGAGTGAGTGGGTTAAGGTGGTTTGATCAATTTTTTTGTATTGATCAATAGTTCAGACATATCTGGGGTCTTTGGCAACGCAGTGGTAGCAAATGCACCTGACAACACAATATTAAGGAAGTGAGCGTTGCAGTTTAGCCATGTAAGGCTGTGACGATGTTTGCTTCGCAGTCAGTGACAAACAATGCGGCCGACCAGCAGCGATGAATCTCTTCCAAATGTAGAGTTTTTCTAACAGCAGGCTCCGTATGTTGTCAGCGGTCTCTGGCACACCACTTTCAAAAGGAGCCGAAAACATCACCCTCGAGACCAGATTAGAGTCATCATTTGTGTAGTGGATAGTGCTGGATATGAATGATGCTTTGTGATAGTCTTCCATCCATATGTCCGCTGTAATGGCGTGCCCAGTGATGGGTTTTACCTCTGCTGCCACAAGCGCCTGCACCTCTTGTGCTTTTTACTCAACATGTCTTTGTGTTGAGACCCCAGAGAAGTGAAAGAACAGCTCACAAAGTCCAACTCTTTGCCTTCTTTGTTTGTAACAATTTTAACATTTTTCCATATGACTGATTTTCCTTTTTGTAACGAACCTCAGTTGTACTCTCCATCGCGACTACCAAGTTCGGGACCCACTGTTTATTTTTAGCAGCCTGCTCCTGCCCAATGAAACCTTTAAACTGCCCGCTCCCGAGGGATTTATGTTGGGTCCCGTGGGATTCGCAGGATCCCAGTCCCAATCCGGGCCCTGCTTCACACCACTGCATCCAACTTTGCATTGCACTTGGTGATGTTTGGCTTGGATGCAGCTGCTCGGCCATGGAAACCCATTCCATAAAGCTCTCTAAGCACTGTTCTCTGAGCACCTGTGAGCACTATGACCTCAGCATCCGCTGACCCCATTCCATCAGTTTACGTGGCCGACCACTTTGTGACTGAGTTGCTGTCATTCACAATTGTTTCTACTTTGTTATAATACCACTAACTGTGGAATGTTTAGGAATGAGGAAATTTCACCACTGGACTTCTTGCACAGGTGGCATCCTATCACAGTACCACGCTGGAATTCACTAAGTTCCTGAGAGTGACCCATTCTTTCACATATGGTTGTTGAAACAGTCTGCATGCCTACGTTCTGGATTTCATACACCTGTGGTCATGGAAGTAATTGAAACACCTGATTTTGGTTATTTGGATGGGTGAGCAAGTACTTTTGGCGATATAGTGTATTTTCAGTGGCACGTTTGGTTTGTGTTGTGTCTTTGGGTCTGTAATGGCTCCTGACACCCAGGTTTAATCTCTCAGGCACAGAAAAAAGGACTGTGAGCTTCTCAGTTGACTTCCATCTCAAATCAGTCTTAGAAGGAAATCCAGGTTTTCAACAACAGACTCTAAGTTCCCCATGCACACATACGCCATCCTGTTGGTTCCGTTGCTTCCATCAAAAGTTGAGAAATCTTTAACTTTCGACACCTCAACACACACATGTCACCGAGTCTGGTTGCAGCTGGGCAGCTAGAGCCTAGCCGATACAATCATACTAGGGGGCGCCGGACACCTCCTCCATCGTGTGTTGCTGAAACACGTGTGAATCCAGCTTAATGTTCAATTGCAGTTCCTGGTAAGTTCATATAACGTGAGATTTAAAGAAAAAGAAACGAAAAGTAAAAAAGTAACAATAGATTTTCAAACTTTGGGTTAGATGGAAATGAATAATTCGCTCTGGAGACCCCTGAAGGGAACAGCTGAAAGGAAAAGAAGAAGAATGTAAATAAGTTTTGTATTTAGAGGTAGATGACTTTGCCTCAAGTTCAACTGTTAGTACCAAGGTCAAATTTATATATACAGCACATTTAAAAACGACAGTACCGACCTCAGGACACAGATATGAAGATGTTAACTAAGCATTATAAAACACGGCAACATTGTTTATGGCAGCATCTCATCAAAGTCCAAATGTTGACAAATTTGGTAGTTTTATCAAGTAATGAAGCATAGATTTGGATAACACTACCAAGACAATCAAAATGTGAATAAAAGATACACATTTGTGTGACTACTTTTCCTTAGAGCATAACTACAAGCAGTAGCTGGTCAACACAGCTAACACCTGTCTTTCTGGATATTTAACGATTGTTTTTTTTCTGGTCATGATGACACAATCAATCATCTTGGAAACTTGGAATCTTGAGATCAATGAGTAAGTAAAGTAAATAAACTGAAATGTCTTCACATTTCAACAGGTAAATTGATCATATCTTGACTTCAAATTCTACGCTGATGACGTTTGATTTTATATTCAGACCTTTTATTGAGTCTTTCCTGTTTTTTTTTTCCAACATAAAGCATCATACATATCGCTGAACATCACTACCAGACTGATTTTCTTTTTTTCATTTTTTAATATGTTTTGTAAAGTAAGTTCTGAATCTGTTACATACTTAAATGCTGATGTGGAAACACCTGGCTCTGGATCTCTAAACAAGACTCAGATAACCAATCATAGATGTTGATTATGAAGCAGAGGAAGCTAGGGGTGCGTATGCTGCTGGAAATGAGTCAAAGACTTTGGATCTGTTTCACCAAAGTATTTGTGTCAAAAGTAAATCTCAGAAATCCTGAAACCAGCTTCCTTTTACAAAATTAATCCTCACTGTGAGTGTCTTACAGTTGATTGTATAATTTATTCAGTGAAACCACATCTGTCTACTGGTTTATTTAAAATCTGCACATCCCAGACATGACAAAGCAGTTTTATCAACATATTTCAATCCTATTAAGAAAGTTTGATGTGAAATAAAAGACTGAGGATTAAAACCTTCCAATTTACTTCCAGTGAGTGCCCAGAAAGCTTCAGCAAGTGCACGTCACTTAGATAATCAGTCTGAAGTGACATCTGCAGGATATGTGAAGGAAGTCGTTTGGCTAAAAAAGCAAAATTTAATCTTGGAACATAAAATGGAGTAAATGTTTTCTCCATATCTCCTCCACTGACTAAAAAATACAATCTTCTGCCCAGTTTTCAAGTCACTAGATCATTTAAATGAGACAAGGCGACATAAAACCGCTGAGTGAGATCAAAGTGATGGATTACAAACTCATTGGAAAATCACAGTCATAGCGATTATCGGACTAATTTGCAATTCTTGGCATCACATTTGCATTAATGTGTATTATTAGCCTGCTATCTGAAACCGCTTGGCTTCCCCATCACCTCACCCTCTCAGTCTCATCATCCTGCCTTCACTGTCCTCTCTTTTTAAGAAGAAGCTTTAAAGGTTCAGTTTGTTCCTCTCTCACTGTAAAGAGTTTATAATTTTACAGATTAATTAAGTCCTGAGGCAGCAAGGGAACGCTGCTTCACCTCTGCAGGGAAAAACTGCGAAGGTCACACCTTTGCAAATGTGTAAACACTGACATCTAGTGGCCACTGGCTTGTACTGCGGGTCCATCTTAAAATTCCCCCCTCTATTCTGATTACACTATTCTTCCACATCTTTTTCCTTCTGTCTTTCTCTGTTTCTCCTTCTGCCACTTTCCTTTCTTCCTCCTCTTTCTACCTTTCTGTGTCTGTTGGTCTGTCTCTCAGAGAGGAGGAAGATGACGACATCGCCCATCAGTTCTGTTGCCCAGCCTCCGAGTGCAGTAGCCCCTCCTCTAGGTAACCAGGGCCGACTGTGAGACACTTCCCTCCCACCCCATCCAGCTTTCCCTGCTGAGATCAAGGGGTGATGCCTCCACTGTTGCTGTTTCTGTCTCTTCTCCTTTGACCTCCGGTCACCAAGCAGCAAGTTCAAATAAAGGTCCATGAAATGTAAACAAATGAAAGCTGTCAGAGTTGCGAAATTATGAAAACTTGATGGAGATGTCTTTGCAACTCTGCTGCTGATTTTATTTCTTTTCTTTTTTTTTTTAATCTTGGTGATAAATTTTCATAGAGATAAACAAAACTACATCCTGACATGGAAAGTTAGAACTCTGCTTTGAAGTAACAGGACTGATCTCTTGGAGACGTTCAGTTTGGTGCACAAACAATCTCGCCAAACAAAGTCGGACCTCGTCTCTTTCCACGTCTCTTTGTCTGGGTCTGGACTGGGACTTGCTGTCAGATCAAGAAGCCATGACCCTGCTGTGCCCAGACCCCAACGTAGACAAACTTCTCCAGCACCATCAACTGCATTGCCACAGTAACACTGAAACATCAGCAGACGGAGCTTGTGAGGCAGCTACACTGGCCCAGCTGTCTCTTCAGGGCTCTTCACCGAAACCCTCCTAACTCTGAGGACTCCTCTTGTCTTGTTTGGACACAAAGCTGAGAGTTACCTCTCTGCCAGGTTACCAAACGTCATGTAGAGGTCGTCTGCTGCAAACGCAGCCTGGTCAGCTGGAGAATTTGGATTACATAACCGTCCTGCAGCCTGGGTTCTCCTTACAACTGCTTTTTAAAATGATAATAATAATAATAATAATGATAATTCTAATTTACTCCCACATGTGACAAAAGAGCTGCTGCTCAGCAGAAATGTTAGAGAACAGCATATAGTAGCTGCGTTTCCACTAGCGGGGGTTCTGGGAACGATAACATGTCTCCATTACCAGGAAAGGCCAAACTAAAAAGGCTTTCAGGAACCTCTACACGGCTTAAAAATGTTCCTGTGGTAGGACAGCTACTCAGAGAGGCCTTGATAAACCTCTGGATGGGGGGTGGTGGTGTTGACTCTCTGATTAGGTACACTGTGGGCAGGAGGTGACTTCACTCAGCCGCCTAATGTCCGCTTAGTGTACGAGTCGTCTTTTCTCATTCAGTGCCACCATTATGCATTATACAAATGACAAACAGAAAAAGCTACAATCATCTTTAATTCCTCATTTTAGTTTAGTTTTTTTAATTTTGCTGACATCTTTGGCAGTTGACAGAGTGAAAGCGGCGTACTACTGCCACCATGTGGCTGGGAATGGTAGTTTAAATGCAAGCAGCCCTGTCACCATAAGTCGTAGGGGTGGGTGATACTGCGAATTTTGGTATTGATCCAATACCAAGTAAAAACAGGGTCAAGATTGCTGATAATGATACTAATACTTTATAACAATGATTAATTGTCTTTATTAAGTTCCTCCTGTCCAACCACAGAGAGAGATTGTAGGTCCTTCATAATCATTCCAGTGATGCTCCTTGTTGTATCAATATCTCTTCACAAATCACCTATTTGAAATAACAAAAAAATAAATATATAACCTATCTGCATGTAGCCTAAATAGGAATAATAATGTTCCTTTGACAATTAACACAAAATTGTTAATATAGTCAGTCATATTCATAATTCAGGTCTGAGGTATATTTTATATAAGTATATATTTTTGAGTTATGTCATAAGTAATTCGCTTAACATTAAGAAGAGTAACTGCAACAAAAATAGCGATCTCATCATGCTAGCTTTGATCCAGTACTGATACCAACATTGGTATCGATACTATTGATACTGGATGGATCTGCCCACCCCTAGTAAGTGGAGACACGACAGCTGGAAGAACTGAGGAGGTTCCAGCCCACTAGTTTTACCCAAGTCGTAACCATCCCACTTCAAAATACGTTTTTGCGCTTCCTCTATTGACCACTAGGTGCTGGCTCTAAAACAGAGCAAATCCCATTGACCCCCATGTTAAAAGTGCTAACTTTGCAGTCGTATTAAACGTATTTACATCCTGGTACAAAAATCGGTTTTGGTCTCTATAGTTAGATGTTATATCCATAGCAACTGTATGGGGTGATTGTTTTGTACCACATCAGTTAAACTTTTATTAAGCAATAAAGCTGACCAATCAGATGCTCTGATTTATTTGATGTGCTTGAATGAGAGCTAGACGATGGCTCTGCTGTTGGCTTTGGCAGCATTGTCCCGCCGCTTTGCAACATGGCATGGCAGTTTGTGCAGTTCGAGGAAAACTGGGCTTCAAAGGCTCTCTGTAGAAATCTATGAAAACTAACGGGCAGGTTTTGTCCTTTATACACAGTCACTGGTTTTACCTGCCCCCCCAGTGGAAACGCACCAAAAGTTACATTTTGAGCAGTCAGGTCTGCAGGATCTGTTCATGAAGCTCATGCGCAAACATATTCAGCTAAAAATAAAAAAATGGAATGTCCTCCCCTCACCCCCATTTACAGTTTCAGGGAGAACCCTGGTGGCTAATGTGTACAGTATGCACACACACAAACACAGCAGCTGCAGGAGAGCCCAGAGATAATGAACGTGCAAGTGTGTTTACTTGCATAACAGTTCTCTGATCACATTTTAAGGCAATATTCTCATGGTGTCACGTAGCTACTTAAGTAGAGCAAACCCTTTTATCTACTAATTACATAATTCGACATGTTGTTTGCTTCATAAACAAGACGACTGCCTCCAGTCTCATCTTACATGCAGACCAAGAGTCCATCTGTCAGCTGAGCGGGGCATTTCCAGAACCACTGCGAGGCTTGTCAGTCAAGTCAAAAACACTAAAACAAACACACTGCATGCTAAGAAATCATCCTGTTTGTCTGTTTTCAAAACGTTTATTGATAATAAGATGAGACTGTTCATAAATTTTACATTTTTTTTTCATGAATACATATCCACCCCTTGATTCCAAATGAAGAACAACATGTTGTTCAGTATCGGGGTGCAGAGATGCTCCTTCACAGTCACATGACCAGGATTACACCATCTGTTGTTAACCAGCACAGCAGTCCCTCCATCTTTACGTTTACCTCTTTTGTCTGCACATGTAGTTTGAAATCTGTGTAGAGGTCAGAATGTGTTACTGCAAACATGCATCTGTGGAACACATAATACTGCGTTTCTGATTCCCATCTATTTTATTTGCCAGTGATGTCACATTCCCTATGGCGATGGAAGAAAGAAATGGTTCAAATTTCCTTGTTTTGCTCCTGCTCTTCATCCTCAACGTCTCCTCTTCATCTCGTCTGGATTTAGGGTCTATTTCAGGATGTGATGTGGTCTTTGGAAAGCTCAATCAGCTGCTCCCACATGTAACTGTTTTTCCTGTTGTGTGATTTATGCTTCTGTGTACAGGACTGACACCCACCAGTGCTAGGTGGCAGTTCAGGCGCTGAGCTTTTATGTTTTCTTCCTTCCTATACCACTTAGGTTGTTGGACACGAGGCACATTCTTTACACGCTTCCACCAATGTTTAGCCGTTATCATCTTTTCAGTGCAGCTCAGCTCTGGCTGTTTCATTTTGAATGGAAAGCTCTCCAGTCACTAAAAATTAATTCTGAAGGACTGAAAATCTACCACTCAGTTTCTAAACTTCTGATTGGATTTGTTTGGGCTTACTCAAATGTTTTCTAGAAACACTTCATAACTGATGCATCACTGTAGTAGCATCCCCCTCCCCTAGACCTGGTTCCCCACCAACTAGTTAGAACTGAGGAAGCTGCTTGGATGAGCAGCGAAACGTCTTCAAGAAAATTCTACAAGTCCAGTTCTCTTGCTTCAACCTTCTGAATTAAAATGACTCGGATGACTGAGAATCTTCATCAACACATCTCCCCTTAGATAAGCATTGAACAATTCTTAAACTTAGAAATTTAACTTGTCTGAAAGCAAAGCTTTAGATGTCTGGTTGGGAGGTTTGACTGGGTGAAAAGGTCATCATTGTTTCTAAAGATAAGGACTGTCTAGTATCAGAAGTGGGAAGCTTGGACTGCATGTAAGGCTGTTGGTGTAAAGGTAAAACCAAACGTGGGTGTATCGCCTTATTTACTGGAGTCCACGCAAACACACCCGTATAGGAAGCTGATGGAGGCGGTGATGAAGGGAGCAACAGTTGAGCCCATTGACTCTTTTCTCATCTCGTTTTTGATCCGTTTTCGTTACACTGCTGTCCGTCTTGTCTTTGTCTAACTGTAGCTTTGACTCGCTCCTGCTCCTCCCCTTGTCCGCTCCTCCCTCCTTTATTTACTGAATAAGAAAGAATGAATCTCTGAGTCACTGTAAAGTACATCAAATAAAAGACGAAAAACAAAAATCTGTCTCATTGCCAAGTATGATGGGAGTTTTCATCCTCCTAACGCAGCACCAAGGTTCAGAAAAAGAAACTTAATTTTTTATGTTTTATGATAAATTTATCCATCATTCAGCTGTAAAGTCAAATTCTTTTTCTTTTTCATGTATAAAACTAGCTGCCTGCAGTTTATCTGTAGCTTCTTTTTGCAATGGTTTGAATTTTAAAAAGCAATACAATTGTTACAAAATTTGACATTGATGCTCATATTGAGCGAGAGATTTAAACTGAAGAGGCAGCGGCAAATTTTTAGCTCAAGTACAGAAAAAAATAAATCGTAATTGCTTGTAATTTGTGTTCCTAAAAGAAATACCCATACAAATCTAAATATGCAACTGAGTCTTGTGGTTGTAAGAGAGTGCTGTCAAACCTTAAACAGCTGTTGCAGCTGGTTGACTGACAGGAAACTTGAAGAGCTGTCAGCTGAAACGATGGAACAAATTATACAACCCCGTCCAAGAACGTAATTCAGCAGGGGGCCTGGTAAAAGATGGTGGGTGTTTCCAGCTGTGTGTAAACTTTGGAGCAATTAACTTTAATAACAGTTTGTTAAAAACACAAGATATGGATGCACATGAAAAACAAAACTGGAAAGCTGCAAAAAGAAAGAGGCAGACAGAGGAAAACGTCAAACTGTTAGAACAGAAAACTCAAAACCTTTATGCCTTTGAAGCAGAGAATGCACAACTAAAGAATAAAAAAGCAAATGAGCAGAACGAGGAGTGAATAGACCTGTTCAGACTTCGCTTTAACCCTGCATTGTTCTCAGAAAAAAGATCAGAAGTGGCCAGCAGGAGCACCAGCGCGTCACTTTTCAGATGTGGTGGTTATGCAATTTTTTTAAGTAAAGTCTATAGTTAGAAATAGTTATGATTTATGGTTCTACGTAGCAACTCTGTACAGGACTTTTTGTACAGGAGGTTGTTTGTGTTGCTCTGTAATTACACCACCAGACTGGGTGATGCTGCAGATTCTGTTCTGCAGCACTGCAGCCTGCAGCACTGAGCTTCCTTTTGTTTATTTCCTTTATGTAGATTAGGCAGAACAAAGAAAACATATTTTATGTGAGTTGAGCTGATAAGTGTTGAGCAGCAGTCATTTTTACTGACATTTGAAGTAATCTATTTGAAATTGATGAAGTAGTGCCTGTAGGAAATACCGTACTTCCATTCTGTACTAAATTCCAAATATTGTTCTTACATCAATTAACACAGGCCACCTTGACCACCTGCGGCTGGTCTAAAAGGGTCTTAGCCATGCTAACAGAAACAGACATTTCGTGTAGCCACAGAAACAATATTTCATCATTTTAGAGTCCTGAAACTATTCTACATGAGCAGCTTGGCTCCTTACGTAGGTTAGTGATGGCTGGTGCACCACCTGCCAACCCCTGTCGGCCAGCTAAAGGTACTGAGTCACTTGCTGAGAATCATGTCCTGACTCTTCCAAGCAGATCTCTGCAGGTACCTGCAGTCAATCAACTCCGCTTGGAGCTCCACCTGGCCTTGGCTTCTGCCGGCAGGATTCCAGTGAGGAAGCATGAGCTCAGCCATGAAACGCTGCGTAGTCTGAGCAAAAAGAGGCTTCAAAATCCATGGGTATACAGGGAGGAGTATTTATTAGATGAAGTACAGTGAGTAGAAGGAAATACCGAGCAGATTTCTGAAGAGCTGTGCATCAGGCTGTGGCAAAGGTTAGAGTGTGGGACTCCCGCGACGGCAGACATACTTCTTTGGATCAACATAGATGCATGATTAAAGTGTTAACTTCCAATGAAACAGCTGTGATTGATTTGGTTAATATTGATGTCTGGCTGGTTCTGCTGTGAGTAGAAGAAAATAGATTAAAAAGAGTTGTCAACTGTCACATTATTGTGCCAAAGTTTAAATGAATATATCATAAAGCTCACTCTGCACTACTGCCAAATGTGAACACGCTGCATTTACCCCAAAGTGATTTATTAACACTTTTGGTATTTATTTACATTGAATAATTTAGATTATTTAAGTAACCATGATTATATAAATCTTAACCAATAGAATAACTAATATGTTATTATTCCACTTAGTCATTTTAGCAGTATAAACCTTTGAAAGAGACTAGCTGATCTATCAAGTCTCCTGTTTACTGGATAAAAATATCTTAAAGCACTTTTTATTAAAAATGATGTAATTAAAAGTAAAGTTAAAAGTGATGTGGTGACAATCATTACATTACAAAATGGGATTGTTGAATGTGGCGTAAATTGGATTAAAAGGAAGTTAGTTGTGTTAGTTGTTGCTGAACAGCATATAATTTGTTTTACTCAGTTAGCTAGCTTTAAATGTATAAACAAAAGAAAAATGTTTACTGTGGTTGCTTAGCTTAAAACGTCCTCTTTATAATGGCATGCTGCATGTTAATATGGTTAATTTAATCATCTTAGTCTCGCAGTGTCACTTAGATACGTAGTTGTAGCTGTTATTGAGACCATTGTAAGTTAGGAAACCATATTTGTTCTTTTTAATTATGGATCGCTATAACATTTCTGTTGCAGAATTTATCATTCACTTTAAACAACAACAAAAAAAAAACAACAACAACAAAAAAAACCCAAAACAAATGAGTTTGTTAAATAATACATTTTAAAGATTTTTCGTGTAAAATGATCTACGAAGATGCTAATCTGTCCCTGTCCAGCGCTGTCTCCCTGCTCCTAATCTATGCAGTGGCCACTTCTAATAATGCGATAATTTAGATTTGCTTATTCAAACCTCTTTCCTGTATCGGAAGGTTTATTTGTTGGCTTTCTGTGGCTTTGAGCAATATTCAAGACCAAAAGGAAAATGCTAAAAACTAGCCAAGAGAATCATACACTTTGACATGAGCGCCACCGGCTTGTAGTCATATCATTTTCAGCGAGCCGTGGGCCATCTGCAACTACCAGTTCATACCTTCCCTGCTAAGCCCAAACTCACTCACAAAGCAAACACAACCGCAGCACATACAAAGACTTTCCCGTTTGCTCCACTTTTCGTTTTGTTTACAATTATGTTTTCAATGACTGTTTTCTTAAAGTGCCAGTGTCTATTTTTTTGTGGGTTTTGAAAAGTTACGTTATTTGGCTGGCTGAACTGTCATTAATGAACTGCTACACCTGATTTTTGAGTGTTGTTGATAATTATCATCTTATTGTTTAATTAATGCTGACGTGGCATCCTTCAGTTTTCCTGGCTCCTGAACCCTTTGGTCCCCTGAGGCCGCCACGTTACAGGGTGCTACGGTGGATTCATACGTACATGTGGCATTGTCTGCAACGGTCTACGCTGACTTTGAATGGGGCGTTTCCCTTTGTTGTTGAAATGAGCTGTGTCAGAGATAGTCGGTGAATCTGGTACAACTGCATTTGTGTGTCTGTGGACAGCAGTGACGTGTCGCTAACAAACAACTTGAGTCAAGCCGTCATTTGTAAACGTAGTGAATCAGAAGAGACAACTCCATCCAGTGAGAGCTGGCTCTCCTCTCTTTTCTTTTCATTCAGCTCACTGGATACTTTCCCGTGGAACATAGTTACTAGAGTTACCTGCCAACTCAACAAACCTCTTCCTGGTTATTTCAGCAGCAATTTAACTTGTTTTTTCTTCATGACATCACAAAGCATCAGCCACCTCCTCCATCGTTCCTGCGTTGGAGCAACACGTACATCTGAATCCACCGCTCACTGCCCGACTCAGTTTGACTGAAGAAATTACAAACTAAGCAGGACAGAGACGACAAAACGTTTAAAACAAAGAAATGACAAACATGCCGGGTTGTATTTGTACTCGATTATTGGTTCAACTAACTATGATTAGTTAAGAAGCGTTTGTTTTTGAGTCATCTTTACAAAGTGGTCTTGTGTCATATTTTGAGAGGAAACTGCTGCATCATTCTGTCATAGTTTGATATCTTAGGTGAAGACATACAGACCAAAAGAACTGGATTTTAAGCAGTCACAGACACACACAGAACATCTGCCATCTTCACAAGAAGAGCAAGACGCACCAAGTAGCTCCTCCTCCCTCCTCTGGTGTCGTACACAGACAGTCCTACATTCTCATTTCACTCACAACTCTTTCAGTTTCACTGTAGAGCCACATTCATGGTCATTTGGAAATACAACAATAATTTATCTATCTGAAATGATTTATGGCAGAGATTGATGTAAGCCTGTGATGGACTGGCCACCTGTCCAGGGTGGACCCCTGCCTGTCAACCGAAGTGAGCTGGGATAGACTCCAGCAGACCCCCGTGACCCTGCACAGGAAAATAGAGGGATTCTAGGTGTAGTTATTGAATTGCAGTTATTTGCTTCTGCAGATTATTTTTTGCTTGTTGTGAGATGGATCAAAGTTATGCTGACATTAAAGTACGGACGTCTGGAGAGCAGTGGTCCACACAATGAAGTTTATTCTTAGATCTTAGACTCAGCTCTTTCCCTTTTGGATTAATTTAAAATTTATTAGTGAATGATTTTTACATATTGATGGTAAAGAGCAGAGTGTCAAAGGACACATTTTCAGGGTACTCAAAAAAAAAAAAAAAAAAAAAAATTAAGAACCTTTCACTCCATATAGTGGTATATTTGAACTCTAACTATTGTTGTGGGAAACAAAGAACAAAGAAAACTAAAGTGGATAACTGCAGCTGAGAAACACACAAACAGTTTACAGCACTAGCTAAACGGCTAACTAAACCAAAAGGAGGTTCAGACTGAAGTAATTCTGAGTTAGATGGGAGACGTCTGCCAAACCCCTGCAACCTCCTGAGATCCGCTTTTTGAGAGCAAGTTCGTTTGTGACAATTTCAAGTTTGTTTTTGTTTTTTTTTCCTTCTTGAGGGAAGCAATCTTTTGGTTGGCATCTCCTCTCTGTTACAAAATGCCCCCCCCACATCTGCAGACTGGCAACACTGGTCTCTGTGGTTATATAACTGCTCTGCTGCTCACAGAAAGGTTGATGAATCATGTTGGAAACAGAGAGCTGAAGTGGTTTCATCTGCACTCATCACCCTGATACGACTCGTTGGGCGCCGTCTCATTTGTGATTTGTTATAGTTTTCAGCGTCTCTGCAGGCAAACATCTGTCTGTCAAAGCTGCTAACATCCACCTTCAGTTGCTTTAAAAGTAGACTGAGTTTTTTTTAGAAATAGTTGGAACATTTTTGAAATTTTACATTTCCCAAAAACAGAGCAGAAAACAGCAGCAAACCTCGACGTATAGGTATATACTTAGATATTCCGACATCAAACTTTGACTCTTCAGTAGTTGATCCGTTTGTTTGAATCCAGTTCATGACGCTTATCGAAGTGTTTGTTCTATCCTTGTTGTTGTTGACGGTTCTATCTTTCATCTTTGCTCTGGTCTCATTGTGAGATTTCTGAGCTACGATGGACCATTTTTCCTACTTTTGTCTGAGATGGACAAAATCATACAGTGTGAACCCAGAATAAGATGTTAATTAAGATTCCTGTAATCTCCTTAGATCATCAGCTGTTGATTTTCTTCTTAATGTCTAAGTTGACAGTTTTCAGTCTTCTTATATTCACAGTCATTAAAGGGAACATAGAAAAACAAAATTAAAGGGAACATAGTTTGATGTTTTTGGAGAACATATTTGGGTGTCTCAAGTCTCTCCCAACTCAAAAACTCCAACATGAAACTTTGTTTTGTCATTGAACAAACCATTTAATCTGCTCTGTGACGTCACAGTAATCTGTGGATCTAGACTCCAAGCATCCTTCCTTCCCATCTTCCTCTCCATCGATTTCCCATTATGATGCATTCACTGCATCCTGAAAGAGGGTAACACAAACCTTCAGCACCAAATTCAAGAGGCACACCATGATAAGTGGTAGGCTCCGCCCCCTCCAACCAGTCGCTATGAACAAAGCTGTAAAAATATGGTTTGTGGGTAGTGGTCTTCTGGCCAAAGCATGTGACAGGTGGTTCATGAGGACCTCAGGAAACCATCAACTTTTGAGAAAAGGCATTAATATGTGTCCTTTAAATCTCAATGGGATGTCCTGCCTGCCAGCGCTGGACTGTAGACAAGAGGGCGCCATCAGATGGTTTTTCCTGGTTTGCTTGGTCAGGTTTCATAACACAGACTGGTAAGAAGAAAAGCTGGTTTAGCTTGGTTGGAAGGTTTGGAGGTGCTAATGAGAGTTTATGATGTGTCCAGCTTGTAACCAACGCTAGTCCACCAACGCTCTTCAGCCTACGTACGAGTAATGAAAAAAGTAAGTAATGAATTAAACCTTTTTATCTCCAATTAAACTCATCATAGAAACTTGGAGGGCTCAGTCCCACTTAGAACACACCACATATCCAGGAGCCATAAAACCAGCAATAAACAGTATAGCAAGGCATATCAAGAATAAGATAATTAGCCACAAGCAGGCTCAGACAGATTCATCAGCACAACTGTGTGGTTTTGATGGAACATTTAAAAAGTAATCAAAAGTCTGTTCTTTTTTGATAATTAAATTCAGATTCCAGACCTTATGAATAAACATGAAGAGGACTTGTTTTAATTAGTAATTTAGTATGGTATTAACAGTTTTTACTGACCAGTCGCTAGAGACCGTAAGGTAGAAAAGGTGAGGATTGGGAATTCTCTCTTATAGATGTTTATTTCTGGGAGACCGAGGAGGGAGGACGGGAGGAAGCGTAATTTAGATAATCCCACCTCAACATATTTGTGCTTTTTTTCTTATCTCTGCCCTGGTCTTTTCTTATTTCCTCAGCAGTGTCTGCACCACTAACTTCTTCTATATATGTCTCTTTTCTATTTCTGCTACTTTTATCAGTTGTTCTTGGTGAAGATAAAAGCATTTGGGCATTCATTTGGAACAGTTACCAATCTCAACCCCACATAAGTCATAAGCAGATGTAGCTAATGGATGCTTTTATAGACTTTCTCATGTGTCCCTGCGTTATTGGCTCTCAGGACGGTCTTACAGGACATGTTTAAAGAATATGGGGTCTGGGCCCCTAAGAGAGCTCAGCTTTCACAGTCTAAGAGTCAGAAGCTATGAGTTAGTAGTTTATTATCACAAACATTCATATAGTGGCATTAAGGCTGATTTATACTTCTGTGTCAAAGCTGTGCACATAGACTGCACTGGGTTGGTGTTTATACACTTGGGTTATTGTTTGTGTCAGTCTGTAATTTCAATACCAACCACTAGGTGGCAGTGTGGGTTATTTTTCTGCCACACTGTAGTAGTTTTCCTGCGATGGACTGGCGACCTGTCCAGGGTGGACCCCTGCCTTTCGCCTGAAGTGAGCTGTGATAGGCTCCAGCAGACCCCCGGGACCCTGCACAGGAAATAGCAGGTATAGATGGATATAATGGATGGATGGGTGTAGTAGTTTTCTTTTGTTTACTTCATATGTGTAGCTCAAACATAGCGACAGAGCAAACAGAGTTGTAGCTGATAAATGTTAAGCGTTAGTCGTTTTTAGAAATATTGCAGCAACCTACTGTTCTACCCGACTTGAAAACAACCAAGAAAAAAAAGCAGTTTGAAAACAAAGAAGAGCAAACCGACCAATCACATATCTTGTGGTCCGTCTCGCGTAGTTGGACTTGGAGAGAGGTGCACGTCAGCCTACGCTAGACTACACCGTAATGTTCACACCTGCACTGTTGCCGTAGCTACAGTGTAGCTTTGATGCAGAAGCATAAATTAGCCATTATTCAGACAACATGTGCACATCACAACACCAGCTGATTATCGCTGGTTATTGTCTTGCAATAACCTACTAATTAATAGGTTTACCACTTTTTTTGGATCTGAATAATAAAAAGCTGAGCTAGATAGATGTTGAAGACTTTTAAACAGACCAAAATAAGTTGTATGTGATATAAAGGTGATATGGTTTTTTTTGAAAATTAGAGCACTAATTCTCACAACATCACATCAGGGAATCAATACATTCAAGACTCCACCTCAACAGGACACACACACACACACAAAAAGACATTATTTCATTTCATTCCACTTTAAATTTGTTTCTAAAACTCTGTCATCAGACTTGTGGCAAGTTATGAATGTTACCATGGCAACAGTCTCTGCTTCCAATAAAAGATTTTGGTGGGACGTTATCGCCGTGACTCGACCTTGTTGGCTTCATTCTTGATCTGATGCGAGCTTTTACACGTATGACATGCAAACTGACCCCCCCCCCCTACCACCACCACCCCTCTTCCACCCCTCCTCCTTCTCCTCATAGCTGTTTTTTCTTATTTCCAGTCATCTGCTGTTTTCTTCTTGATTATCTTTCTCTGTGTCTCATGATGTAAATATACAGATTGTCATTCTTCAGTCTGTTGAATTTATTCTTATGTAAATTATTTAAAAAAAAGGACTGACTATGGATGATATACAGTATATTATAAAAGTATGAAATACTAAAAAGTGAAAACACTGAGAATGTATGAGAGGATGACAACAGAGTGATGTTTTTTCCTGTGTGATAATTAACTGTGATGTTGATGAAGATGATGTCACGTCAATGACTATTGCAATGGTGAGAGATGAGGATGATGATGGTGATGAATGATGAATAATATTAAAAACTCCTATGATTCTGAAAAAAAAGGCTTCATGTTTTACTCACTAATGGTGGTTGGTTCGGGAAAGCACACAGAAAGAAACATTTATCTACAACGTACACCTTTGTACATTCAGGTAACGGGAAAGTACGGATAAAACTGGGAGAAATCCAGAATATTTACATAATGGTGCTCGAGTTAATGAACATCCTGCATGCCAAGCCAAAGTGTGCACTAGAGCATTATAATAACTTTCTTTGTTAATGAGAGACTCAGATTTGGTTAAAATAAATGTAAATAAGGAGGATATTTAAAAAGAAAATATTTAGTTGAGTTTGTTTCTGATAAATTCTTACTGTTACTTTTGTATTTTTCATTTATTATGAAACCCTGACCCTCTTTGTTCAGTTGTATTTCCATCAGACCTTTATATAAATACTATCCATTAATACTGTATACAGTTTAAATGGAAGAATCAAGTAGTGTGAGGTCCTGCACCAAACAGTCACTGTTACATGATGGCCTTTCAGAGCTGCTTCAACAGAGGTTGGGCTGGTTTTCTTCTGCTCTTTGAAGGTTGTTGCTTCGCTTGATTACAATTGAAACCAGAAGTTTACACAGACCATAGAGTTTACTTTTTAAAGATAATTTGTCATGACTTTCTTCAAAGTCAGAAGTTTCCATACACTAAGATTACTACGCCTTTAAACAATTTGGGAAAGCCCAGATGATGATGTCATTGCTTTGGAAGCTTCTGATAAGTTAACTGACAACATTTGAGTTCATTTGATGCACACCTTAAACACTCTGCTTCTTTGTGTGACATCGTAGGAGAATCAAAAGATGTCAAAAAGAGAATTGTGGACCTCCACCAGTCTGGTTCATTCTTGGCTCCAGTTTCCCAGATGTCTGAAGGTTCCGCATTCACATGTCCAACAATTCTCCTCCAGTAGAAACACCATGAATGTCCACCATCATAGATCTCAGGAAGGACATGGTTCTGTGTCCCAGAGACAAACCTGCTTTGGTGTGAAATGTTCATATCAGCTGCAGAATAAAAGAAGATGCTGCTGAAGCTGGTAAGAGAGAGTCATTATCTGCAGAGAAACTAAAACTGAACTGTTTGGTCATCATGACCATCGTTACATTTGGGGGGGAAAAGCCTGAAAACACCATCCAACTGTCAAGTACGTTGGTGGCAGCATCATGCTGTGTTCATTAAATATTAAAGGACATTATGTAGAAATACTGAAGCAGCATCTCAATACATCAGCCAGGAAGTCCTCAAATGGACATTGGCCCTCATTTACTGACAGTGTGTACACAAGATTTGTGCTTAAACTGTGTGTGTGAACGTTTGACACACAAATCCGGAATTCATCAATATTTTCTTACCGGAATTTTTTTCTTACCCTGCAAACAAATCTAGAACCTCCTCAGACCATGCGTACAAATGAAAACTGACTTAGAAACAGCAAAAACAGACCTTTCAAGTACATGCAGAGCGTATAAAACCACATTAGTTAAAACATTTTTTTTAAATCATTTATAATGGAAATGGCTTATCATCCGTTTCCAATTGCCAAGCCGTGCTACTGCAGCTATGTGATTTCCTGGGGTATCTAAGTCACCTGACACGCCGTTGCTATCCAGTACCTCGTCAGGTCCTGCCCACCCTCATATTAAATGGCTTGCACTTATATAGCACTGTACAACTGTATTTTCTACAGCGCCAAAGCACTTTACACTGTAAGCATCTCCCATTCACACACCAGTTGTCGGCAGAGCTGCCAGACAACCAGGAGCAATCAGGGATTCAGTGTCTTGCCCAAGGACACTTCGGTGTACCCAGGAGGGGGCTCAAACCACCAACCTTCAGGTTCATGGCTGAACCCTCCACTGAGCCACCTCCAACAGGTACATTTCAGAGAGAAACAGTAGACCAGGCTGGATTTCACAACCCTCTCTGAGCCGAGTCATCCCACGGATATTCAATGGTACCCTGAGGCTATTGCCTGAATATATTAAATTTCCATACATGAACATAATCAGACCGATGTGAATGGGGGTTCCATGGCATAGCTGGAATACCAAATACACAATAAACTGTACCCATGTGCACATCATAGCTCCATCAGCTGACTCACTGCAGTACATGAACAGAAAAAGCTATCAGTCCATCAACGTGCAGATTATCTGTGATGTCGCCTGCCATGTCCTTAACGCTGTGGCCCCCTGGCCAGGACGCACACAGCTCGTTTATTTTGTAAAACAGTACAATGGGAATGAGGTTTGTTTTTTGTATCAACTTTTAATTTCACTTTTTGTTTCCACTTGGGCCACAGCGTGCTTCTCTGGGGATAATATGTTAACAGCCCCGTTTATTTCTGTAAAGCAGTCCAAACATTTTTACCTCCGCCAAGGAGGTTATGTTTTTGCATTGGTTTGTTTGTTTGTTTGCAATGTAACTCAAAAAGTTATGGACAGATTTTCATAAAAAATATCAAGATATGTCCAAATTGGGACAGTGAACAAATTATTACATTTTGGAGGTGATCTGGATCACTGTCTGGATCCAGTAATTTTTTAAAGGATTCTTCATCATTGTGAGATTGGGCCATTTTCAGGATATGTGTATATATCTCAACAGAATTCTTGGCAAAAAAATACAGGACCTGGTCATGACAGCATCAACAATGTGTAAAAGTATGATCCAGATCCTGGAATATTCTGGATACTAAGATCCGGGGTTATCATCTTTTGTAGCTGACAGTCTGCTGAAACAGAAATATGTTAACAGATTTGTTGTATCTATAACAGTTATGGAGCTGATCCAGAAGAAAACTGCTATTACAGATATGTTGATTTTCGTGAATAATTATTGAACTAATAATGATACCAATGTGATGATTCCAATTGCTAAGTGTATGTTTACATGGTCAAGGAATCCAATATAATAAAACAAATGTAGGAGAAATACTTTTGGGTGTAAGTCACAATATGTGGAGGACCTGTGCTGCTTGGTGGAGGTCTGCGCTCTCCGAGTGCTTTTCCGAGGAGACACTGGAAAAGTATTCCTTTTCTGGCTTCCACAGTTGGTTCAGTTTCTGTGGTTATAAAGTTCTTATTTTGCCTTTTGGTGCCATCGCTTCTAACAAACTGTGAAATGTATGTCTGTCTCCTCGCAGAACCACTTCATTCATTCATGAACCAACTCCAGGAAAGCGGTTTCCTTATTTGGAGAAATGGGGGCGTAGGTGTAAGCTAATCACAAACTGTGAGCATTCGCCTGTAAATTTAGAACGATTCTGATTCCCAAACGTACGCTCGGTGGTAAGAACAAACCTGGCTGGTGCGCAAGTTTCAGGAATCCTACATTTAATTTGCGCAGGACGTAGGAACATTTCCATGCACATATTAGTGAATGAGGCCCATGGACTCTAAACATACTACCAGATTAGTTCTACAGTGGCTTCAGGACAACAAAGACCATGTTCTGGAGGGGACATCGCAAAGTCCTCAACTCAGTCCTGTAGAACATTCGTGTGCAGTGCTGAAAGACGAGATCCATAGATTTCAAGATTTATATTTGTCACTTACAAATAAGTAATTCAAAATTTAGTTTCAGCTAAAACTATCTCCTTTTGATGTCATTAAAATCTTTGAAAACGTTCAAAACAAAAGCAAAAAGCACATTTCTGGATTCAGAATCGTCAGATTTATGATTTTTTTTTTTTTTTGGATGAAAGAGGAGAACCCTTAAACCCAGAATGTGGCCCCATATTTGGTTCACATTTAGTTTCTGAGTGAATGTTGTCCAAAGTCGGTATAATATCCATCAATCATCGCCCATATGTGTCTTTAAATCACAACTGGCCTTCACCATACCGCCTACAACCAATCTCAAAGCTGGATGAGCACATCTGTGATGTGTTTGGCCAATAAAACACTAAAACCTTCTTTTCACTAACTATAAAGTACTATATGTGCATATAATATGGGCCTTCGTGTCAAACTACCTTCGTATTTATGTATCATTTCCAGGTTTCTCAGAACAGGATTCCAGGTCTCTGAAAGCAGAATATGAACATTACAGATCATCCAACAATATTAGATGACATCTGTACTTTTGACAGAATTTTTTTTTTTTTTTTTTTAAAAAGGAAAATTTTGAAGCACATTAACTGATTTGATCACAGTTTTGTACTTTGCTTGAAATGTTTCAAAGACCAACATATTTGTATACAGAACGGATGAATTCATTCATTCATTTAAAAAGAAAACAGTGTTAATGAAGCACTATTTAGTTACTAAAACAAAATGTGGAAGTCTGTCCTTGGAAGACGGTTTATGTCGTGCTGAGGTCTGAGTGCCGTTCGTGGGCTGCCTCAGAGGGAAGCCGAGGTCAAGGGGAGGCAAAACGCACCAGCTTAATTCAATTAAAGTCTTAGTGAGTAAATGAGGAGGCTGCAGGAGCAGCAGCAACAGGAAGACGAGGTGCCCGGATCTGCTGGGAGAAGTACATCGAACTGGTTCACGCTTGGAGGGAATCACATCAGCACTTTCTTTCTGCCACTCGATGGATCAAATCGGATTTTCAATGAATTGACTGGAGTTTGCTCATGTTTTCTGTCGAGGCCTGAAAACCTGCTGAGAGGGAGGCAGGAAGCACTCAGTAGGAGGAGAGCAGTTCAGTGGCATTAGTTACTCACAAATGACTCTTTAGATGACTTAGTTTGACGTGTTTTATGAGTAATTCTACTTCCTGACTGTGCTGACGCAATTCACATGCAAATGTTCGGTGGCTCTCTAATTATCTAATCAGAGGAAAGTGATGGTGTAGGACTGAAGGTGAAGCCAGTATTTTAAAGTAGACAGATCAAGGACATTTGGCTTTTTCAATACCTGCCATTTCCTCCACTGACAGTCGTTTAAAAGCAAAGCTTTCATTAAACGGCTTCACTTGCTGACAACGCAGCAAGCTGTAGCTGTCAGCCAATTTAAAAGAAAAGTGGGCTGTCTGATATTTTAATGCTTTTCCTTTTGCAGGAATCCATTTAAATCGACGAGGCTGCAGTGAAGTTGCTGTGTTTGCTATCAGGAGAGCTAATCTGTAAGCGCATGCTACAGTAGCTTCTCACGAGGATTAAATCTTTTAGCTCGTGAGCTTATTGACTCACCAGGTTCCTCACAACTACATCTGTCAACTCTACATTAGCTGCTTTTGCATCTGGTTTTGCGTCTATGTACAATTCTAAGTGTTAGCGGGCTTCATGTCCCTGCTAGCAGCTAATGCTGGGGACCTGTAGCTTTGTGTTTAGCTGAATGGTCTTGCTAGCTATCTCTAACATGTCTTTAGGTTTACTAGAGTGTGACTGTCCCTCACAAAATGTTAAATTTGGTATAAAATGTGCCACTGGTTTGACTATAACCCACTGGACTTTGGTGCATCTTATTACCAGCTGCATGTAAAGACATTTTGACATGTAATTGACAGTCTTGCATACTAAATAACTTACAGGAAAGTTGTACTTCAAATTATTTTATTAATTCAGCTAGTTTTATTTCCACTTTTATCAAAGCATCCCTCGTGTCTCTGAAAACTTCTTACTTGTTTGATTGCAAACAACCCCAAATAATAAATTCTGAAAGCAAGAAAAAGGATGTGGAACATCAGAGATGAGAGGAACACATGCAATTAAAACAGATTTGATTTATTTTCTTAAGTCTGAGAAAACAGCACAATTGTATGAATTTAAACCTTTGAGTTTTTTACAAGGGGACTGAGCATCAAACCGTATACAGACTGGGAACGTGTTTCCTCATCACATAGATAGATCTGCGTCCTCATGAAGAAGACCTAAACTCACCAACGGAAACCTCCGCGACCCTTAAATCAGCTGCAACATGCCAGAATTAGAGAATTCATGCAAAACGCCCTCTTAAAAATATTCGCAGAGCTGCAGACTGAACTGTTGTCAGGATTATTATCTCAGCATGAAGACTTAATTATGTCATTACTTCAAGACATTTTCTGAAGGTGGTTTATCACATTTAGTGTTGCTCTAATTACAGTTAATCTGCTCCAGCAGCTTCTTTCTGAATACTCTGGGATTTTATTTTTTAATTTTTGGTGTTTTTCTCTTCTAAATCCAGTGAAAATTGCTCATGGTAATTTCTGAGCCATCGTCCAGTTGCGTAGCGTATTAAAAGTGCCATCATCTGCAGTTTAAAACACAAAAATGAGTCAATAATTCTAAATCAGATTTTGTTTACGGTATGTCAGGACATCATTTGATTTTGTAAGAAAATTACAAGTGTAGAGTGTTTGAAAGGGAACCGACCTTCGCTGGTCTCTTGGACTTGTCCACCTGACAGACGAACTCCTGCAGCATGGTTTTGGCAGATAAGGCGGCATCCATCAGGAGACTGACATGACAACAGCTGACCTCCTGACAGGGACGCAGCCAGTCAGCCCAAATCTCCCCGTCTGAGAGTTTCTCCAGCACCACATCGCCTGGTCCAGATACATTTAGTAAAAAAAAGGAAGAATTTCTTGCTGGTTGGAAGTGTTCATGCTGCTACCAGCTACCAAAACGCCAGAAAACGTCTGGACAAGTATGTTATGTTCTATGCAAAGTACCTCCACAGCAGAGGACATTTGAACTATGGGATGGTGGCTGATGTCAGCTGTAGATGAAAGAGCAGTTGCTGGGAAAAATCAGATCTTCAGTGCGAGATGTGATAAACTTGAGCGTGCCAATAAATTCTGACCGAAAGCCAGTGATGCCATCAAATGGCGAGTCCACAGACTTCAGGAAAACGGAAGGCATGTAGCAGGATCACCGGGATGTTTGGCATTGGAGGCGTCTGCGACCTTTGCCCTCTGTTCTGTCTGCGCTCCTCTGGGACCTGGATGCCTCTCAGCAGGTAGGGAGACCTTCCAGGCCTGGCCTTTCCCTGACGCCATGGTTTTTTTGTTTGTTTTTCTTTTGCTCCCCTTCCTTTAGAAGCAGAAAGATTAATCTGTGACTTCACCATATGAAACCTTTTCTGGGAAATGAACAACACAAGAGATTTTTTTTTTAAATAGAAAGAAAAAAGGTCAGAAAGGGACACGATAGAGGAAAATGGAACAAAGAGGAAAAGGTCAAATTAAAGGTTTGAATAGCTAAACGTGTGATGTTAAAGATGTTAAAGGAGAGAAAACATTGGTGGAAAGGAGATGGAAAGAAGATTTTGAATTAAGTGACTGTGCAGAAGTTGAAATTTGAAATCATCTGTATGTTTGATGCATAGACCAAAGAAAGAAAGAAAGAAAGAAAGGCTCACTTTTGCCTTCTTACATGCCTTGTTAACGTAAAGGGAGCATAATATGCAAAAACCTCACTGTCTGTTCATGAAAGCTTATATTGGCGTGTCTGAATTAAGTTTATTTATTAATATAAATTATGTGATGTGGTACTCAAAAACTGCTGTTGTCATGGATATAATACTTTTAACATGGGGGTCAATGCAGATTTGCTCTGTTTTGGAGTCAGCACCTAGTGGTCACATGAGGAGCTGCAACAAAACGTACGTCATGAGTTTCAGCCTGGAAGTGGGATGGCTGCCTATACTGCTGCACCAGTTATTTCTAACGGGCACGACGATCTAAATATCCAGGAGCATTTAAGCTGAGTCAGTGAATCATAATCAGGAAGCCGAGTCACTCTCTGAGAGGTTGTGTGAATTTATCGTACATTTTGGGATTTTTTTTTTTTTCAATTATTGATCGTACATTGTACAAATTCAATAATTATTGTACATCTGGCAGCTCTAAAACCTCACATATGACGCAAACCTTTCTCTTTGTTTGAAGCTGTTGAAATGTAAAAATAAAAAAATCATGTAATACAATGAGCTGTTGAGATTTCTGGGGTACAGTGACATCACAGACCCAGAGCAGAGCAGAATTATTGATAGGTGATTATGGATGGATTATAGATGGAAGAGAGCTGTTCTACTGTACACCAGAGCATATGTAGATGTTAACTAGTACCTTCAATTGTGTGAATTATGTCTCCTATAACTGAAGGAGTTAACATGAGGGTTAAATGGCTGAAAGGTTGGGGTTAGCAACCAGCTACAATCACCTATAATCAATCATTGGAAAGATTTCTCTTCTGGGATTAATAAAGTATTTGTGAAATGAATTGAAGCGAGTCACAGATTCTGATGAGCAGTGTGACAAGAACTTATGTAACAAAGTAAAACTTCAAGGTTTACTTTTAAAAAAACATTGTGGTTTAAGGACAAAATGGTGAAATTATACAAAATTTGCAATTTTACTACTGTTCTAAATTTATGTCAAAATATTACAAAAAGTCAATATTTTCCAATAACAAAAAAGCGATTTTATTTAGTAAGAAAAAAACAAAAAAAAACAAAACACAACTTTGTAACATTTGTGATCGTACAATAAAAAGTCTCGATCATTCAAAATTTACAATTTTGCAATAGAATTTGTGACTTAACAAAGAAAAAATGTGATTTTAATACCAAAGTCTAAATTTTATGATAAAAGGACACAATTACTGTGAAATTTGAGATTTTGATGACAAAAAGTCCCCTTTATTTAAAATCCAAAAAGATGTGAATTTGCAAAATTATCCA
>JBAMYA010042187.1:0-14716 GCA_037176975.1 Arrhamphus sclerolepis
CTGACATCAGAAAGTGGAAGAACTGAGGTGGAGAACAGCTGGTTGATGTCAGAAAGTCAGGATTTAGGAAACAATTGGAAAAGAGTTTACAACTAAAAGTTGCAAATTTTTGTCAACATCCATGATTTTTATCTGATATACTTATTTTTTTTTATAACAAACTTTTGCCTATATTTCCAAAAGTATTCTCTCACCCGTTTAAATAATGTAAATCCGGTGTTCCAAACACTTCCATGGAGTATAAAGTCCAGCACAGAGTCATGCAGACTGTTTCTACAAACATTAGTGAAAGAATGGGTCGCTCTCGGGAGCTCAGTGAACTCCAGCGTGGTTCTGTGATTGGAGGCCACCTGTGCAACAAGTCCAGTCCTGAAATTTCCTCGTCCCTAAATATTCCGCAGTCACCTGTCAGTGGTGTTATAACTAAGTGGAAGCGACTGAGAACGACAGAAACTCAGCCAGAAAGTGCCAGGACACGTAAACTGATGGAGCGGGTTCAGCGGATGCTGGGACACATAGAGCTCAGAGGTTGACAACTTTCTGCAGTCAATCACTACAGACCTCCAAACTTCATGCTTCAGATTAGATTAGAGCTTCATGGAACGGGTTTCCATGGCGATCAGCTGCATCCAAGCCATACATCACCAGGTGCAATACAAAGCGTTGGATGCAGTGGTGTAAAGCACACCGCCACTGGACTCTAGAGCAGCAGAGGGGCGTTCTCTGGAGTGATAAATGTGATAAATCCCACTTCTCCATCTGGAGAATCATGGACGAGTCTGAGTTTGGCAGTTGCCAGGAGAACAGAAGAGTTGAAGCTGTTATAGCTGCAACGTGTGGACCAACGTCATATTGAACGAATGGGAGGTCTCTTAAGATCATATACGAGTCAAGGCAGGTGAGAGAATACTTTTGGCAATATATTTTATACTTTGCTTTCTTACAAAAAGGTCAAACGTAAATTTGACTTTAAAAGAAAATCTGTTTACGTTCTTTGAAGAAAAGTCTCAATTATATATACATAAAAAAAGTTTTGTGAAATTTAGGATTTCATGGCAATTCAGCATTACAAAATTCACCATTTTACGAAAAAGTCAGCTTTTATATGAGGTTAAAAAAAAAAGATTTTAATATAAAACTCTCAAATTTAGGAAAAGAAGTTGCAAACGTTTTGAAGGTGCAGATTTTATGGCATGAATTCTTTACTTTAATTTAATTTAATTTTACAACAGAATCTGACAACACGGCTGGTTTAAAAAATAAAGAATAACCGTCCCTTTAATGGTAACCGTGGTGATGATGTGGCCTGGGATGAAAGGTGATCTAGACCTTTAATATAGACATCTTTGTCAGACATATTCAAAGGAGAAAAAAAACACAGAGATGTTTATTATATGTATATGTGTGTATATATAGTATATATAGCACAATACAAAATAAAATTTGGTAACTAAAAACAGTCAGATATGGGTATTGCTCTGTTTGCCAAAAGTCTGTCTTTCCCTTTCAAAAACCTTCCTGAAAATCAATCTTGGTACGATAAACGGTGAGATGTTCACATGAATCCAAAGAGACAGAAATAAATGTTTTTGCTGTGGTCCACATTCATTTACTATGATCCAGTAATATCGGTGCTTTAACACTTCTGCAGTTATTCCACGACCCACATAATTAACTACAAAAATAATCCTGCTTCATCTTGATTCAGTTTACATTTCTAGGTGGCGGTACCAACAGGTGACCACTGCTCAGACTACGACTGTTGTTGATTGCAGCAGAAATAAAACAGTGGATCCAACATGTTATGCAGCCACGTTGGTGGCCCAAGTTGCTTTGGTACATTATGCACCGGTGGAAATGGCTGTGAAATGGACAGTTGGCAAACTCACTTAAAGACAGTGAAAGAGTTTGTCTGGCCAGGCTGTAATCTGACACCTGTTACCTTTTACTTTGAGTCCAGATTTTTTTTTTATTCCAGTACACCTTAGAGTTGCTCAGAAACACTCTTCTATTTATTTATTTAATGGGGAATCTGTGAGAAAAATATGCCTCGTTCTGAAGCCAAGCAGACCTTCAGGATAACATCTAAAAATAAATAAATAAATGAAACAGACCTGGCCTCTAAGAGCCGAAGGTGTTTTCAGTCATACAGAAAAGAAGGCGGACACATGTACACATTAAATATAAATCATTTTATAATATACAAATTGTACAGATGCCATAAACAATAGGAATGTGGACATACTCAAAGATAGCAAAGATAGAGAATACATTGTCTTCCTCGACAGCAATGCAAGTGACAACGACACATGATCAAAGATACTCAACATTCAGGATGGCAGCTGAGGGTGTAAGAATAATAATAATAATAATAAAAACAACAACCAAAAACTCACATCAGAGACAGAAATCTAAGTCCAGAGAGGCTGAAAGCAAAACAAACCTGACCGCATCCTTCTGAATCATGTCCGTCGTCGCTGCTCTAACCTTTTCACATCATAGAAGCACACAGGAAACAAACCATGATTTTATTTTATTTTATTTTTTACAGCATTACCAAGAACGACGGCACCAGTGCCACGACTGAGGCTCAGAGACATTTATGCTGATATATGACGGAGCTTTATATTACTTTACTTTACATGAACGACTAGCGGGCTGGAAATGCCTGACATCTTTTTCACGCCCCGGCAGCGTCAACGCGGTTCAGCGTCGTTTCACTGACGAAGCGTCAGCTTCTGAATCACTTTTCTCTCCACGTCTGTGTTAAAATCATACCAGATGAAATGAAATAGAGTCAAAGTATAGCTACATTCACTTTTATTTTCTTTGTCACCGTAAAGACACACAAACCCAGAAAATATTTCATGTTTTCTCTTGTAATTTCCATTTCATTTGTTACTTTACATCCATTTCAGGCCAATAACCCAACAAAAAGTTGGACCAATAAAGCTTTCACCTCTCGTTAAGGATGCTAATGTGGGGGAATGAGCAAAGAGAGGATTTCCACGAACTACAAATGTGTCATTGACATGCTTAAAAATAATAACCAGAATACAAATCATAATAAACTGAATCAGTCTGAGTCACACAGTGTATAAGAAGAATTGGACAAAGCAGCAAGACCTGCTGACTGACTGCAGGTCCAGACATAGCGCTGCTAATGTTCGTTCCTCTTTATAGTTTGTGGTTGATCCTTTTCATCTTCTTATGTCTAGCTTCTTCTTCGTCTTTGTTGTTTTCAAGCAAAAATGATACAAGTGTATATTTTTGCATCACCAGCTGGAAGGTCAGTTCTGATCACTGAAGATACACATGCTAATGCCAGGTGAGAACACTACCAGTAGTTTCTCAAGACAGATGTTAATTCAAGGTCTGAATGGGGCTATAGTGGGAATGTGTGTAGTTGACAGACTAACCAGTATTTGTTTTTTTTGTTTTTTTTAAAATTGGTTTTGTTTTTGGTCGACACAGGTGTCACTATCCAGTCTGTCAATACCAAGTCCAAAAGAAGCCAGGCTCTGTGTTATTACCTTAGCAAAGGTCATTTATGC
The DNA here is from genome assembly GCA_037176975.1 of Arrhamphus sclerolepis. NCBI lineage: Eukaryota > Metazoa > Chordata > Actinopteri > Beloniformes > Hemiramphidae > Arrhamphus > Arrhamphus sclerolepis. Next base: position 3,555 of record JBAMYA010042187.1, read on the forward strand.
TTCTGTGATGACCAAAGGCCTAAATCTGGTTTCATGACAATAAAGAAACCTGGAATTTATACTGACCACTAGAGACTGCAGTTCATTTACTGACCTCTAGAGACTGCAGTTCTTCAACTGACCACTAGAGACTGCAGTTCCTCTACTGACCACTAGAGTCTGGGTCCAGCAGTCAGTCTCCATTGACCTTAATGTTATACTGTCCAACTTTACAGCAAAAATGAACATGTTTACAACCTGGTATAAAGAATTCTAGCTAATCATCCTCTACTTCTTGCAGTAGCTGGATCATGTGGTCATCAAACCTTTTCAGGACTAACTGGCTTCAGTTCCTACCTACATGGAGCTGGACGATAAAAAGAAAAGCAGGCTTGCAGAAGCTCTCTTCATGAAACCTGTGGGTGACATCAGAGGGGCTTTGTCCAGTTCTACTGATACAGGCTGTGTTGATGAAGCACTAATGTAGAAAAGTTTGTGTAGCCTTTAAAGCAACAAAGAAAGGCGTGTCTGAGGAAGAGGAGTGTGCGTGTTCTGGACCGGCCTGTCCGCCATCCTGAACTGTCTCCAGTGTGAATGGAGTTGGGTTTTCAGAGGATTATTGAATGAAAAATACGATGATTGTGTAACAATAGTGTAGCAGACGTATAAGATTCACTCCCAATTTTTTTTTCTTTTTTTGAACATGTTTCAGGTCTCAAAGGGAAAAAAAAAAAAGCATTTTACAAAGTGAAATGAAGTTAAGAAGAAAAAACCTGGAACATCTTGGCTTCAGGCTCTCTGCAAAGAACTAAAAGTCAAATAAAATGTAAGAAATACATTCCACTTTGCTCCAAGTTTACCTGATTCGGGCTTGTGGATTCAAAAACACACGAGCGCTGGAATACGTTAACATTCAGATGACAGCGCTGGTGAGAATGACTGAAATAAGCCAACTGAGACTTGAGGTGGAAATCAGTCAAATATTCATAATGATCTCGTCACATCAAAAGACACTTCCTGGTTTTGTCTTCAGTCATTCATGTTCAGCGCAGTCTGACAAAACTGACTGGAGGGAATCTGATAAATGCAAATCTGTCATTTAAAAACATCTTCATTTAACATCAGACTTATTATTCATGCATACAGCTGTACGGAGCGCCAGACATAAAATGAGAAATTATAGCCTTAAATTAGTATTTGAAATTGGTCACTTGTGGCCACGAAATACTATTTTGAGGCCGCAAAATACTGATTTGAGCCATAAAATACACATTTGAGGCCACAAGATACTACTTTGAGGCCATGAAATACAAATTTGAGGCTGTGAAATACTAATTTTAGACCACAAAGTATTAATTTGAGGCCACAAAATACTAATTCACGCCATAAAATACATATTTGAGATCACAATACTAATTTGGGCCATAAAATACACATACACTACTCTGAGGCCATGAAATATAAATTTGAAGATATGAAATACTAGTTTGAGATGACAAAATACAAATTTAGGCCACAAAATGCGAATGAAAAACTATTTTTTGCAACAGTTTCTAATTAGTTTCAGATATCATGTCTGGGGATCTGTACAGCTGTGGAAAATCCATTCTGACTTTTAAAAAAGAATGAAAAATGACCCCTTGACATTGTCTGCCATTAGTGATGACATCGCAACTCTGGTTTCCATGACGGCGGAGGAGAAGAGGACTGGGAACAAATGCTGGCAGCTCGTCGCCAACATCGGTCCGTGAGAGGTAGCTCGAAGCGCCAGTCAGCACGAAGCTTCAGCAGAGCAGCAGAGGCGACGCGAAGCCCACAGAAAACAGAAACTGAACATTCACAATGACACAAGAAACCCAGAAATGTAATTCCTTCATGTGGACAAACACCTTTAATCCCCCACTGATGAAAACAGGAAACAAATGTCCCGACTGGAGTTTCCTGTTCAACAATATCGGACATGTAACACTTAAAAAAAATCACCTCTAAAAGACACTTCTAGTAGCAGATTGTGGGCCTTTTACAGGATTGTAATAAGGCTAAACTGGTCACAGTTTCATATTCTACTCTACACAAAACATTTGCTGCTTTACATCGAAGGAAATCTCAGCGGCGGTCGGATTAATCCCCTGAAAGGAGAATGCTCGTTCAGGATGTGTCTGACTGTACGAGCCACTTTTCTGTTGGTGAATCTGTATGAAGCAGGAAAGTGGGGGACTTTTCACATCCAAACCCCCTAAAAGGACAGTTTATCAGATAGGACATCACTGCTATGAAGTAAGTTCGTTTGAGGCCACAAAATATTAATTTGTGACCACAAAATATTAATTTTAGACCACAAAATACTGATTTGAGGCCACAAAATACTGATTTGAGGCCACGGTTTATCAGATAGGATGTCTAATGATGACATCACATCGTAGCCTCGACATGTTGAGGTGTTTTGTTGTCGATACCCCCCAACAAAGTGGACCCCATTATAGATGCACGATTACTGACAGATACCCCCCCACCCCCACCCACTGGTAAAACCCATTAGCGAGCCACATGGAGCTCGACACAACTCCCTCCTGCTTCACCTCTGAAAGGATGCCAGGAAACGGCTCATAATGACGTGATAAGAGCTAAAATAACAGATGAAATCTGTTTCAGGAAATGTCGGACGCCTGTTCATTTCCTCAGAGCGACTCTGTGTTAGTTTTGTTTCCCTAAAAACCTTCTTCTTCTTTTGGGTCCGAAGCGCAACAAGGCAGACAGCAGAAATAAACCCACACATGGCGGTTTCTGCAAAACATTCACTTGAGTTTCCCATCTTTATCTAATTTGGCTTGGAGTAGGGAAAATTCTGCGTTAGCAGCTCTAGAGCTCAGCGTAAACACTTCCTACAGCCTACTTTGGATTGCCTGTCGCAACAAATGCCTTTCCCCCATCACCACATCCGCCGCCGTTGCTGACCTTTCAGGAGCCTCGATCGCTCCTTTGCAGCGTCCTAAACTGGAACGAGCCAGAGTAGAGGACCTCTGCGGGAAGGTGTCAGGACTCCTCATCTGCTCAAATCCCTGGATTCATAAATCTAAAGAGATCGGCCTCGTGGCTGAGCATCGACTCTGCTCGATATTCAGCTGTCAGTATCCTGAAAGAACTCAGTTCAAAAGGACAAGAACTTCCCAAATGTCAATCATAAGATGATATTTCTGTCAGCAAATCCTCTCTATTTCCTGGAGCAGAAAAAAAAGAAGAAAGAAAAAAGAAGAAGCAAATTTGACTGTAAAATTTAGCCATATTCAAAGCGCAGGTCGTCCTCCTTTAATCCCCATCCAGCGTCTCCAGTAACTCCACCCAAACCTTCCTGTGGTGGGTACATTCAGGTCATGTGGTTGTTCTGCCGTAGCGTAGCTCTGCCAGGTTTCTGGGGAATCATGGGGGGAGTAGGGGGGGTGTTTGGAGGAATAAAGCCCCATTAATTTAGTTGCGGAACACTGGTAACCAGTTGTTAAGGTGGTGGATTCAGGAGGAAGGGAGGGATGGACCTGAATGTCAACTGCTGAACACTTAAGCCTCCTCCTCCTCTGGTTCTTCTGTTTTACTTTTAATCTTCTCATCTTCCTCTTCGTCCGTCTCTATCCCATTTTCCATCACGCGTTCGGCTTCTTTGAATCCCTCCAGGCCCTCGGCTTTGGTCTCGCTCTGAGTTTCGACGGTCGCCACGGTTTCAGTTGCTTCCTTGACATCTCCATTTTCCAAAGATTCTCCGTTCTCTTTTGATCCCTCTACATCATCGAGTGTCGCCTTCTCCTCTTCAGTGCCTTTTTCATCTTCCTCACGTCCCATCCCCTCATCTCCCTCTTTCTTTGTGACGTCCTCTATGCTGATTTCATCCGTCTTTCTGTCCTCCTCACACACAGCTTCTCTTTCTTTGTCTTTATCTTTGCTCACTGTGTTCACCCCGTCAGCCACACCTTTGTCGTCTTCCTTCTCTGCCTTTTCTTGGTCATCCTGGTTCTTTAGATCTTCCTCATCCTTTTCAGATTTTGTCTTTTTCTTTTTGTTCTTTGCAGATTCTTTGATGCAGTTCTTGTTTGATTTGCTCCGGGCCTTGAAGATTGATTTCTGAAATATTAAAATTGACACATTAGCTAAGAAGAAAATTATACCAGAGGAAAGACTAAAAATACTGGTATTCATATCCTTTTTAGACCTGGGATTAACATCCTTTTTAGACCTGGTAATAACATCCATCCTAAGTGATCTGGTCCCAATCCAGCCCCAGATCTTCATACACATTGAAGAACTCTACATTTCTTAAATGTGTATGAAGATCTGTGTGTATTTGATGTGTGCACACCTATTAAATACACTTTTGAATGACATCAATAAAAGAGAAGAAGTGCAGTTTATCAGAAGGGAAACTAAGGTTCTGTTTGAACCTGGTATTAATATCCATTCAGAATCCATCTATCTAAAAATATCTGTCTTGTCCTCATAGTTCCTCTACTGACCTCTAGGGGCAGGCTCAAAAACTGAGTCAATCTCCAATCTCCCCTTTTGAAGATAATATGGCTTGCATAGCTACTTAACTGCACTAAAAGACTGCTCCATCTGGTTCTGGATTTTTCTGTAAGGGTCCAGAGCAGTCTGGGTCCAGTAAAGCAGTCTGAAGCAGCTAACTTTACTCCTGTTTGAAGAGGACACCAACTGGACAAATGTTTTGTATTTTTTGACCTGCAGCTGGCAGCAATGTGCTAAATTGTACAAAACCATTCCTGTGTCTCAGATTTATTCACTTTGAATTATTTTACACATAAACTGTCCATAAACAACAATGAAAACATCCCAAATCATGGAAGACTACAAAAGGCTTCAGATTTGAAACTCATCGACTATCAGTGCAACAAGACTTTTTTTCTTTTTTTTTTTGAGCTTTTTAAATCTTAATGTTCACAAAGATTAATACATGATATACAATCTTATTTAAATTTATTTCAGGGAAACTTGCAGGAAATGAATGAAGCAAAGGAAGGGGAACTAACAGACAGAAGTTGGGTAAATCTAGCTAATTTTTTGTGCATTGATTAGAAAATGATGCGTTAAACCAACCAGAAGGCCATGTAAACGTTAGGGAACCATGTTAGGTTTTGTATAGTTCATGAACACATGTAGCCCCTCCATCCTGATTCTGCGCCCACTGTGGTTTCAGAGATCCTGCAATCCAGCTGGGTTAGGTAGGCATATCGAAACATCACAGAAAAGTCTGTGACACTGTCATTGTGAGAATGAGCTTGTCTTTTTACACAGAAGATGTAGGTTCTGTAGGTGGCCCAGACCACCTACAGATGTAGTCTACAATTCTACTGAGGTTGTAAGATTGTGTCTAGATCCCTCTGGCTGGATGTTAATACCAGTTCTAAGAATGATGTTAGTACTAGATCTAAAAACGATGCTAATAGCGTGTCTAAAAATTATGTTAATACCAGATATAAAAAGGATGTTAATAGGAAGTCTAAACAGAACATTTAATACCAGGTCTAAAAAGGATGTTAATAGGAAGTCTAAAAAGAACATTTAATACCAGGTCTAAAAAGGATGTTAATAGGAAGTCTAAAAATGATGTTAATACCAGGTCTAAAAAGTCTATTAACATCAGGCCAAAACAACTGTGTTAATACCAGGTCTAAAAATGATGTTAATACCAGGTAAAAAAAAGAATGTATAATATCAGAAAATGAAAATAGCAATCAGACCAATAAAGTCAAAGCAATCAACCCTGTGAAGATAAAAAATAAAAGAAGAAGAAGAAATAATTGGATTAGAGGCCGTAGGCCAAAAAGCGTCAGGGATATGAAGAGGGACCAGCAACGATTGATTTATCTGCAGCTAATGAACAAACAGCCTGAATGAAAACACAGATGTGCAGGTGGAACATGTTGGAGGTTTTCTTAAACAACCTTTAGGAAAATAAAAGGACCCACAAGTCCACGATCATCTGGTACAAGAAAAACCTGACTAGTTGGACCAGTCATCTTTAAAAACTTTAAACATCTGTTTTTAATTACAGCACCCACAATTAAATAACTGTTTTTATAAATACCAAAGAAGAACAAAACAAAACTTTCACTTCAGATTAAGGTGTTTTTTTTCCCCTCGTTTTTTACTTCATCTCATCAGAGTTAAGTAGTTCTGTCTGGTCTGAAGACCGCTCGAGGTGCCTCATTCTTTCTTTATAAATTCCACTCTGTCTGTAAGAAAACATGTTTGTAATTCCCTTTGTGTGCGGATACACATCCTTTATGCATCTGGCCCAAGGTCTTAATTAAGAATGGATAACAATGGATTTAATGCTGCGCTGGGATAACTGCTTAATCCAAAAAAGAAGAATATTGGGAGTATTGGGAGGAGTAGTATTGGTGGCCTGGAGGCCTTCAGTCTAAAGCAAACATACAGACGTCCTCAGAAGAATGAAAAACCTCTACAGGTTTCTACAAATTGCAAGAATAGCAAGAAGTGAGAGAAACAGCTGAGAAGTGAGTAAGAAATTCAACTCCACGAGTCTTTAGGCCTTTTGGATCTGCTCCTGCGATGGCAGTTTAAATTGAGGTTACTGAAAGAATCAACGCAGCTCCATTCCAGTGGAGAAAGTTTAGCTTTTAACGGTTATCACACCAAAAATAACATGTTTGTCTGCTGCAGGAGAATTCCTGGTATCTTCTGGTTCCCATTTGTATATGCTGTCTGTTTCTATGTCAGCCTGTGTAAAACCACAAACAGCTGTTGGAGCTGGTCTAAGATGGTGAGGAGCTGGTCTAAGATGGTGAGGAGCTGGTCTAAGATGGTGTGGAGCTGGTCTAAGATGGTGTGGAGTTGGTCTAAGATGGTGTGGAGCTGGTCTAAGATGGTGATGAGCTGGTCTAAGATGGTGTGGAGTTGGTCTAAGATGGTGTGGAGCTGGTCTAAGATGTGAGGAGATCCTCACAGATAAGAAATGATGAGAAGAACCGGTACCTTGGATTCCCTCCTCTTTCGGCCCAGGACAGGTCTCTGCAGGAAAACCACCTGTTTTGTGGACAGACTTCCATCGCTGAAGGGACCAAAGAAAGGAGATGTCTAAGTTTAGTATATCAAAGAAGAAAACTGCTCTGACACCAAGTTAAACACAAACTGTGAGGATGGTCTTGTAGTACCACTTTGTCCCATTAGAGGTGATAGAAATCTCTGTAACGTTTGGTCTGCCTTTAAACCTTTAGTAACGGAAATTACACTGCTGTCCATGGATGTCTAACATGTATCAAAGTCAACGAGTGTGCATCGATCATAACCTTCTGACTAGAACATTCCTGAGGAAACGTTTGATTCAGCTCTGATATCAGAAAGTGGGAGAACTGAGGTGGAGAACAGGGGTGGGAGAAAAAAATTGATTTTTCTAGACATCGAGATTCACTTTGAATGATTCTGAATCGATTTTTAAATGTTACAGCATTGATAATCTAAATCTGACGTAATTTAACACAGCTGGAAAAAAAGCGGAACTTAATTGTGCAGCATGCTGCCCGTCACCCGGACAAGTTATTAAGAGCACTCAAACATGGCAGACTGTGAGATTCGACCAGCCCTGACTGAGTTCAATGCTGTTTTGAAGCACTTTAGCCATGCTATATGTACGCTGTGTCACATCGAGATAAAATATGTTGGTAACAAAACAAACATGAGGAATCACGTTGTATGCTTCTATCTGAAGGAGGAAGAAAAACAGCCAGGTGTTGCGCTACGAGCAGTTCTACCAACCAAAGAACTATTAAACAAGTATTTATGAAACTTCCACCCTCCTCAGAAAGGCCTAAACTCATCACAAAGCTTGTTGCAATATTTACTGCAAAGAATTTAAGGCCGTATCAATGGAGAACGAGGGGTTTTGAGTTCTGCTGCATAAGTTAGAACCAAGACTGTACCCCTTCTCGTTGATATTTCACATCCCAACACTGTACAACCAAACCAAACAGACGTCATGGCATCAGTCGTGAAAGCAGGTAGAATAGCAGCTACAAGTGACGCTTGGACATCTGTCACCACTGAAACTTACGTCACCATAATTTGTTTACTAAAGTCCGAAAACACTCTTGCTGAGCTTCCAAAAAAATAATTATATCTCATATATATAAAATAATAGTAAGTTATTACTCCTATCACATATTTTTGTTTACTTCAATAAAAGATAATGAAAGTAAATTCATCTATTGTTTCTAGTTAGAAATGCACCATTTTTAAACTAAAATGTAGCAGTGGTCCAGGGTCCCTTGGTGAGTGTAAAAAATGTTAAAATGCTAAAAAGTTTGGTAAAATGTATCAATTGTAGATACATCGTTAATTGATTAATAATCGAATCGTAGCCCCCTGAATTGTAATCAAATCTTGAGGTGCCTAGATATTCCCACCCCTAGTGGAGAGCAGCTGGTTTATGTCAGAAAGTCAGGATTAAATAACACAAATGTGTGATTTTATGACAAAAAGTTGAAATTATAGAACTGATGTAATTTTATGTGAAAATGTTGCAAAAAGTTGATATTGCTCAACAAAAAACGTTAAAGTTACAATTTTATAACATTTATGATCATACGGTAAAAAGTCTTGGTCTCAATCTCGCAAAATTTGCAATTTTACAATAAGATTTGTTTGTCCACAATTCTTTGTAAATTTGTAATTTTTACAAAAAAAAAAGTGATTTTAGTACAAAAGTCAATAATAAAGGTTACAATTTTTGTACAACAAAGTCCCTCTTTATGAGAAAAAGGTATATTGTGAAAGTCTGCCATTTCACAACAAAACAGTTTTAGAATGTTTTTCTACTATTATACAAGAAACATTTGTGATTTTAGTACAAAAGCCTCAATTTTATGATAAAAGTTGTAAATGTAGTAAAATTTGAGAATTTATGGTAGAATTTCCCTTTTTTCAGGAACTAGCAGGAAATCTGACAACATAGCAGGATGAGAAAGTTATGAACCTTTAACGATCCTTTAACCACTCTTTAATGCTAAAAAATGGTGATGATGTGGCCCTTTAAAGGTAACCATGGTGATAATGTGGCCTTTTAACAGAAACCATGCTGATTATATGGCTCTTTAACGGTAATCATGGTGATGATGTGGCCCTTTAAAGGAAAACCATGGTGATAATGTGGCCCTTTAATGGTACCCATGGTGATGATGTGGCCCTTTAATGGTACCCATGGTGATGATGTGGCCCTTTAAAGGTAACCATGGTGATGATGTGGCCCTTTAAAGGTAACCATGGTGATGATGTGGCCCTTTAACGGTAACCATGGTGATGTGGCCCAGGATAGAATCTGGTTTGTGTTAAATTGAATGGAAATGTTCACTTCAAAGCTAATTTGGATTCTTCTGTGGAGAAGGATGCTCTCACATTAAAGAACAGATGTATTTAGCTGGTAATATTCTAAAGATGCATCATGATCGGACTATCAGTCGGTCGGCTCTGTGTGTTTAGACTCGGTTTGTTTTCTCCGAAGCTACGTGTGCGGTCCTGCATGCTAATCTTGAGAAATTCAGGAGAATATTCTACATTTTTATTTGAACTGATTGTGTGTCAGGAGTTGAGGACTCTTTGTGTTCACATGGAATCATTTTTACAGCTGAGTTCAGCTTCAAGTCCCAGCTGAGTTTGGAGGTGACCCCCTGACTTCCATTCTTGTTGGTGCAATTCACCTGTTTTTGGTTTAACGTGGGAATCCGATGGCCATTTTCAGTCACTTTTCTTTACATCCGTCATATATTTTTACAATTACTTTAAAATAATAAAGGAAAACCTCCCAAAAAAATAAAAAGCTGTGTGCTAACTCTTATTCACTCTTCTTTGGGTCCAAAAGCAACTACATCAGTTTTGGTTCTTTTCAGTTACATCCACACATTGATTTGTTCCCTGCATCCACTCAAAGCTTGTACGGGTTCCTGGTCCCCTGGACACGTTGTAATGTAAAGCTGAGCGTCATCTCATAGCTATGGTAGCTTATCTTCTTGTTTATTATAATCTGAGCTGGTGGAAGCTTGTAGATGTGAAACAGGAGAGGCTCCAAGATGGAGCCCTGGGGAACTTTTGTCAGTTCAGATGTAAACTTGGAGACAGTTGGACCACCCCGTGTTTCCAGGGCAGATTTGTGATGTAATATGTATGCAAAAGGCTGTGGTTTTGTTGTGATTTTATGACCAAAAGTCATGATGTGTCAAAAAGTTAGAATTTTATTGCTGGTAAATTGAAATTAGCTTCCCTGCTGACAGAAGGTAATCGCTGCCCTTCAGGCAAGACTCAAACCCAAGACCAAGTCCAGAATGCAGCCCCACATGCTGGAAGGAAGGAATCAGCACAGCTCTGAAAAAATCCTGTCATCAGTGTTTTCAGTTTGTCTCCTCTTCACTTTATTTCAGGTGGTAAAGTGAAGACAGCAGGTTATTCTGTCACACGGCTTAATTCATGAAAATGAGTCGGACGCAACTCATTTAATACAGAAAGTTTACAAAATGAATAAATAAATAATAATGACGATAATAGATAATAATAAATGGTCGCGCGTGTCCTGAGCGGTGGCTGGGAGGTCATCTTGGCGCGTGGTCAGACTCCACGTCCTCTGGGCTCCAGTGTTTTATTCAGTTGTGCGTTCAGTTTCACTTTGTGTTTCTGGCCACAAAGATTCCTAACTGCCATCCGACTTTTATTGGTTTTCCGTTCAAACTTAATTGTCCCTTCAGAGGGCAGATTCAGTTTGTTAAACCATGCGTTGCAGAAGCTGGACCTCTTCTCTGGGACTTAATCACACAACTCTATCGATCTGCTACCTCTTGTTTTCTCGTTGACTCCTCTTTTATTTCTGTTCTTCTGCATTATCTCATCCACTCCATCGATTCCTTTAATTATTGAACTGCAATGTTGGATTTCTTTTTTATGAATTAATTTTAGTTCACACACAGCTGATATCACGCGTGTCACACTCAAGGCCCACGGGCCACATCTGGGCCGCCACTTCATCTTCTCTGGTCCTAAAGTTCTCCCTCGAACATCTGTGAGGACACGTTTACTAACATCAGACAGTGGAATATGTCCGGTGGAGAGCAGCTGCTTTAAGGTGGAATAACTGAGGTGGAGAGCAGCTGCTTTAAGGTGGAATAACTGAGGTGGAG
>JBAMYA010042188.1:0-14715 GCA_037176975.1 Arrhamphus sclerolepis
AACAAAAACAACATAAAAATGCGGTGCCGGATTAAAACAGCAACAACAGCAAAACACTCAATATGCTTTAAAAAAAAAAAAAACTCAGGACAAAAATTGTTTTTACTTACGCAATAGTACCAATACCACTGCGTAAATACTGTCGCCATATTGGGAGGGTATTGTCTGAGGTTGTTTCATGACATACATACTATTTACTTCAGAATCAGAGTCACAATGCCTTTATTGTCAATGTACAAGTACAACTAAATTGAAAACGTATTATACTATAGTTAATATACAAATAATCAAATTAATATGAATAATCCTCTGCTGAATCATTTATCTTATACAAAATTCTACAGGATAAATTGTACTACATAATAATGTATTTATTACCAATTTAAATACAGAGTGTATGTTGAGTGCTTATCACACATAATAATAATAATAATAATGATAACAACAATTATTATTATCATTATTATTATTATCATTATCATAATGATCATAATTATTGTTGTTATCAATTTTCTAGTCAATTTTATTTATTAAGTCAATAAAGAGATCACAAACATTGGTAAAAGAAATTTATAGCATATTTCGAGGTTGTCATGAACAGTTCTGGTTTAGAAATGATAGAGATTGGAGATGGTAGCTATTGGGGGAAAAAAAATCAACATTTCACTGGAAAAAAAAACATCAAACATCATCTGGCAGTAATTTAAATCAAATGAGAAAGGATAAATTTTCATATTAAATTGTCACTTTTAAAAGTAAGTCTGTTGTCTAGGGCAGAGAAAAAATAAATTGCACACTTCTGTGGGCAGAACACAATTAGAGAAACATGCATGCTCAGACATTTATTTACAAACTGTGGCAATGCTTGATAACCCTCACTGATGTCTTACCAGCCTGATGGTGGTCATAACGTTCAGTGTGCAGCACCTAATGTTTGATATCTATGGTCAAAACAAAGGACATTCTGTCTCAAATGGATATATTCAAGCACACATAGTATCAAACAGCAAGTCTGGATATTTATCACGTATACAGTATCTGTTACTCCTTTTTGTCCCTATCAAATTAACATTTCAGATATCCACTTATACGTTCCTCCTGTCTCCACCTGCCATTTCAGATATCACTTTTTCTTGATTCATGGTTGTGAGCTTTTCCTCTACAGATATCTATTATTTAGTTGCAGATACCCAAACTGAAAATCTGGATATCTACAATTTAAGTTAAACATGTCATTAATTCAGTTCTGACTAAAAACAGTTGGAGTTAAAGATATCTTCATGTCCCTTCCGTTGAAGATATCCTATGTTTTTATTTTAACCTTATATTGTAGATACAGTATATTTCACTGGAAATGTGACTAATAAAATTATCTAAGTATATTTTGGAAAGTCAGAATTTGGCTGCAGGTATATATATAATCAAGTTGTGGATATCTTTAACTGAATTTTGATTGAGGGATTTTGATCTTGAACTGGGGGTATCTTTTAAGTTCATTGTGCCAAGTTAAAATGTAATTATAGATGGGTTGAGCTCTAAGCTTGATGAAATTGGAAATATGTGTAGTTATGTCAAACCTCATTCTTCTTCCAGGGCCGCATGGTGAAATTCATCAATTAGGTAAGTGGCTGAAATGTGTATGAATTGTCTTTTTTCCTCTGCAAAATCAACCCTTACAAGGACAGCAAAAGATGTAAGCCTCAGAAATTATAAATTAGCTGAATGAAAGCTTGTTCAGCCATTTTCCCTGCACATTCTGCCCAAATGCAACAAATGCACCACACTCATCCATGTCCCCCAAAACTCTCAGTACAGATTCAACTTCCTCCTCCTCAGGACTGAGAACAGACATACTGGTGCTCCCTCTGCATAGCTGCAGCCTTCTTCTTCTTAACACTGGTGTGGTCCATTCACTTTGTCCACATATCTTCAGGTGTTATTTTCTATTCATATCTCACTAAATTTATTTTGCCTTGTTGTTGTTTTTTTTCCCTTTATCCTTCTCCGGTTTTTTGTAATTTTGATTTCTGCTTTGGACATAGCTGAACATTATAACAATTTCACTTTAAATAAATGATGGTTTGTGATTCATTTTTAATTTAATTCATTTGTGTAGCACCAATTCACTACTGTCATCTCAAAGCACATTACACATTAACATTTTTACATAGAAAGCAGAAACTTAGCAAATTCCTTGCATGAACCACAAAGAGGAAAGAGAACAAAATGTAGGATAAAAATTGTTTCTCTCTTAATGTATGTTCCCTTTTAAGGATTTAAATTGTCTGAAGAAGACTGCACTCAATAGTCTTCATTTATGTTATCTGTTATGTTTCCATATGTGCTGTCTTGGTGGCAGAAAGAAAAGAAAAAGAAAAAAGCAGTAGTGTATCGCAATATTAAGAACCTCATCCATGACGGTTCAACCTCCTATGTTTTAGAAAACTCAGTTTTGCCAAAAACAATCAAAAACACAACAATAAGTATCGAGCTGGATTAAAAATCGACTCGCCCTTTATTATAAAAATCAACCTCCAGAACACTAGTGGAACTGACATAAATTATGTACAGCCGATATACATACCATGTACAACACTAGCAGCCTGGATCATATACTTTTGCTTCACTGTTGAGGGATATTCCACAAAAGTTATTCATTTATAACACCTGCTGTGTGAGCATATTTACATTAGAAGATAACTATGAACACATACTGATGTATAAGTGCATAAACAAAAGACACCATGTGGATTTAAATAGGCCTTCTACAATGCTGAATGTCTCAGATGACAAAGTTATTTCATCCTGGCTGATGTGGCGAGTTCAGTCTCAGTCCCTGAACAACTATGAAATACCTGTGATGTTGGAAAAGATCACAGTGTTTTCAGAGGGGTCAAGTTACCGAACAACTACAACTGGGTTAAGAATGATCCAAGACTTTATGCAATGGTCCCAGCTGCAAATAATCAATACAAGATTTTGGTGAAAAATGAAACCAACTCTGAGAGTAAAAAACAAAAACTTAGACCAGGGTCTTACTCAGTCTGCCTCAGCAATGGCTTGACAAAATGTTAAAGAAATGGTAGACCTCGTCTTTATCAAACACAGCCACCTCCGTAGAACATTCTGAACATTTCACTGGATGATAAACTTCATCAGCATCGATCCCTGCGGGGGCCGGCTTGGTAGCGTCACCGGCAGGCGTTCCTGTTTTCTGTACATTCCTCCTCTTCTTCTCTTTGCCCTTCAGCTGGCTTTTGTAGTGTAGCACTTCATCTCTTTTCACCGTGCAGTTCATCACAAACATTGCCCGATACTGCGTGCGGTACTTTTCGTGCCTGAATAGATAAGGAAAGATATGTTGTTGTTTTGTTCTGTTTTTTTCTTAAAATGACAGAAAGACAGACGTTTTTGTCAGTTACTTTTACAAGAATTAGATTTTTTTTTTAAGGAAATAGTTGACATTGTTTTGCTGAATGCTGATTTTTGTTTAGATGGATGATATTTTATAAATAATATTCATTATTTAATGGTTTAAGGAAAAGTAATACTCCTATCCCACACGAACAAGACATCTTACTACGTACTAGGCCCACATGTCAATAGTAAAACATGAAATATTCGAGTTGAAAACTACAATCACGATATAACTTGTGATATATATACAAATACATTAGTATTTGGAGTTGTTGTCTTTTTCCTTTGTAGCTAAAATTGAACTCTGACACCTCTGCCTAAGTGTTTTTATTGCTCGTCTCTTTCAATTCTGTCACCACAGCTCTCACAACACTTATAGTGTTTATAATACATTACCCTAATTATTTACAATCTTTACGAATGTATATGTTGTTTTTGTATCTTAATTAAATGGCTTTTATGAAATCTAACTGTTAAATTAACATTTAACCTGTGGTAATTGTTTTAGAAACATATACAGGCACCAAGTCAATATCTTTCACCAAAAAAAGTCTATATATTGTTGCTTTTTAAATCTTGGTGGGTGTTCCCTAGTTTTTTGCCAGTGCTTCTAACGTTTTGAACTTGGGAGCATTAGCAAAAAAAGAAAAATGAAAAAAAGAAAAAATTTAATTTCAAGTCCTGCTTCTACTTAATGTCACATGATTCAGTTTTGATCTTGACCCATAATCCTCTCTTGGAACGGGTGTCCATCCTATTAAAGGTAGCCTACCATGTGATGGGTTTTAACGTTGACAAATGAAAACATCCCATGTGTTAGAAAACATGTACAAGTAATCTTCCAGTTGCAGGTTATTTGCAGAAATGTTGAAAGATCTGACTGTATACATAAATGACTGACATACTGTGTACAAGATGGATGACAGAGGTATGCTGAATAAAATATCTTGAAAATGGCCAATGCCATTTTGTGTTAGTGATGTCATATGCTCCCAAAAAGCATGTATAACAATCACAGTGGCTCAGAGAATTACAAACAGATTCACAAAAAATGGTGCAGAAATGAAAGAAGTGATGTTACTCACCTCTGACAGTCCAGGCACAGTGTTGTCATGCAGGCAGGACAGTTGAGAACAGCATCGCTCTTTGGTAAAGCCCGACTGTCGGACGGCTGGGTCTGATACCCTACGGCTGGTCGTTTTCTGCTCAAATTTCTGCACAGGAAAATAAGAGGCTAATTAGCTGTTAGGAGGGACAACGTCTGGTAAGTCTTCAACACCTAATTAAAATCAATCTACCTCCTGGCATCCACCCAGGCCTGGTCCCTGTCGTCCTCATCAGGGTCATACAGCAGCTCATCATTCGTAGGAATTATTCGCTGTCTCCGCCTCTTGCCTGTAGAGCTACCTATAATAAATAAATATATCTATATATATTAAAGACTTTAATATTCAAATTAATGGTGCACCCTAAAAATGCAAAGTATTTTCATTTGTTGGCAGGGGGAAAACTAGTAATTCATTCTGATTGTACTCTTACCTGGTGTGTCCTCCTCCTCTGAATCAGAGTCAAAGTAAACTGCGTCGTACATTTGAGGATTAGGAAGGCCAGCGCCCACATCACCACCACTACCTCCTCCACCTGCATTTCCTACAGAATGAACATACATCATAAAATTTATCAGGAGTGCTGTTACAAGGAGATCCTCTTTCACAAATCAGGATCTGAGTTGAGCTTCAACACACATCACTGCAGGAAAGCTAAACCATGGCATAGCAAAATATTACTACCCTAACACAGGGTTTCAGTGCAAACACACTGTGCAACCATTTCCTCTGAAGAAGTGCTTGACAGCAATAAGCATTAGTGAGACTTGGAAATATGACCCCCATTTTATAATGAAGCAACATCATGAGAGACTGTTGCTATGATAAGACTTAAAACAGTTTCCAGAACTTTTCTATCTCAATGGGGTATTTCTGTATTCCAGACCTGATGTCATTGACTGGGAGAGACCGGAAGAAAAATGTTGACAGATTGCATCAAATCATCTGCAGCCTCAAAATTCATGCTTTTCCTTGATAAAAGTGTCCATTTTTACATTAATCATGTTTAAAATACAACAAGATTTGTGTCATATTTCACAGAATATGCAGAAAAATAAAAAAGCAAATAACCTGCAAATTAAAACATATTCTAGGCCCTCATTTTGGATTGCATGGCAAGTTCCAGTGAGTGTTACCTGATCCTGGTCCCCACGTTCCCTCGATGGACCTAATAGTGGTGCTAAGCTCTGCCTCCATCTCTTTTTCAAACTCATCTCCACTGGATGACTCGCTTTCCCCCGTCAGATACTCCCTAATAAGCTTCTTTCTCTGCTCTGGGGTCCCGTTCAGGAGCACATCCAGCTCATCCTCCGAGCTGAAAAAACAATAAAGGAATTTATTCCATTTAAACATATACCATATTCTTTTTTTTTTTTTAACTTTTTTTTTTGTGGCTCTAATGGCCTTTATTGATAGTTGGCAAACAGGAGACCAAGACAGAGAGAGAGAGTGGGGAAGGCACACAGCAAAGGATGGCAGGCTGGGACCTGGACCTGGACTGTAGCCTCTAGGTAGTAGATACCAAAAATCTTTTGGACGGTTGGAGCTGACTGAAAAAAACCTTCAACTTGTTAGAAACATACACCTGACAATTAATCAAGGAAAAACATCACATCATTTGGCATCAAGAAAAAAAAGAAAAAGATTAAATGAAATTTGCTCAAACATATTTGCAAACAATTTGATTTTAATGGAAAATTTGTGTCTGAACGTATGGTGTGTATGCTCCACATATTTTTTTAAATTCATTTTGTGTTAAGCCATAAAGATCAATGAAAAATTGTTCCTGTGCAATTTAACTGAGACGATTAAACAATTGAGGATTAAGGTAACAGCAGTGATTACATGTGAAAACTCCTCCACCCAACTTGATACTCCAGGAAAGAGATGTAAGCATTACCATTGTGCCAGTAGACCAAAGAAGATGCACAGTACTGCCCAACAGAACAAGTATCTCAACACTATTAATGACAGCACCACTTCCAGGGCTCTGACGAGGGATCAAACATGGCTATAAAGAGAAGGCCACAGACCACCAGCAAAAACTGGAAAAGGAAAAAGCAACTGACAAAGCTTTAAACCAGAGACTTTACACATGGGCTCCAGACTCCAGACCCATCAGCAGCAGCATTAAGTCAGTAAACTACAATACTGCAAAACGCCTGACAACCATCTTAGCCCCTCTCACCGGAAACATCCCACATCACATCCAGAACTCCACAGACTTCAGCAGGGCCGAGCTCAATTCTTGGCAGTGGCAACTAGACGTGGCACTTCTGGTGGCAGCTGCCACAAGGTGCCAGAGGATGCCAGACCAGCTGTGAAAGCCTTTAAGAGGGTGCCACATCTGTCACTGCTGTGTTTGCGGAAGCTAATGCAGATTTTCAGGAAAAGGGTCATTTTTATAGTTGTTAGATATTGCCTGTTAGTCAATAATCACTTTTAAATCATGATGTTGTTATTGGTTATTATTTTATAAACATTGTTACATACATAATAAAAGGTAACTGCATTTACACAAAACTATGTCCTACCCCGCGATATGTATATATAGTGTGATGTACTGACAAGGATGGCATAGAAGCCACAAACGGTTGGTTTATTATGGATCATCAATGACCACTCACAGAAAATAATTTAAGGCCCATTAACCCACTTTTTTTTTTTTTTTTTTTTTACTTCAAAAGTCCATTCCTCTCAGAATTTGAACACAGACAACCACGGCTCACAGAAAAGAACCGGCAGGGATTGAGAAATTAGCCCCTCCCCATCCCAAAGCACTGGGAGGCGGTCAGTCTCACAGCAGCCTCCCAGCATTCCCATCTTCAGTCAGAGCAGAAACCAGTTAGTCAGCCAAAGTGTCTGTTCTGGGTCACTTTGGTCCCAAGCCTGGATAAGAGGAGGAGGGTTGGACATAGAGCTAGCCCAAATAAACATATTCTAACATTTAACAATACAGGACAAAAATGATTCATGTAATCTGGGTCTAGACAAAGCATTTAAATCATTAAGTTATTTTGAGAAGTGACGATGGATTTTAATGACAAAATAAATTTAATAAAAAAACAAAACAAAACAAGAATCAACAGATGAAAGCTGATTTCCATTTCTGAACATATTTAGTGTGATTTTATCTTTCCCATGATATTATTCCTCTGTCCTACAACGTTCATTACAATTACATGGAATGTAATAAAACAACAAGCATCATAAATATTTAAAAGTATTCATCATTCCATATACAGTATTTTGGTATAAAACTGTGGGCAACCATCACATTGTTTCGGGCAGAAAGATCTCCCGACCGGACAACCACCAGGTGAAGACACTGTCTAGGAAAGTGTGTTTTAACGCCGCCTGCTACACACACTTTGCAGACACCCAGATGACCAACTCCACCCAATGCCACAACACTGCCACACTTGATTCCCTCACTGGCACCAGAGGGCACCACAAATTACTACCTGTTCTGTGAGAACAACTGTTGTGGATGCTGATCATCTGCAAACAAATCCTAAATACAAATACTCTGCATTTATTTAAGAAGAAATTTTTAACACATACTTTTCTAAACTCCGCTGTACATTTCATTCTGTTTGTCTGTAACACTGACTTTTTCTTTGTGTTTTGCTTTGATTTATTTATGATCATCAGTTCGAGAACATAATATACAAATTCACCATGTGATTATTCAACATTAAGCTTTGTAAATTAATAAACACACATACGATTTCCTGCATCACCAAAGAATTACTATAGTTTACAGTGCACCAGCGTATTTGTAAATAATTTATTTTTATTTTCTGTGAGTGGCCATTGATGATCCATAATAAACCAACCGTTTGTGGGCTTCTACGTCATCCCTGTCAGCAAGTTACACTATATATACATAACGCTGTGTAGGAAATAGTTTCATGTAAATGCAGTCATCTTTTATTATGTCACACTGTTTATAAGATAACAACCAATAACAACATCAAGATTTAAAAGTGTTTATTGACTAACAGGCAATATATAATAACTCTAAAAATGACCCGTTTGCGCATCTGTAAACATTGTAGTGAAACAATATAATTCTGGAAGCTTAGACCAGTTTGTTCACGTAAATACGTTACGAGGCAGCCGCTTGTTAGCCATTTTAAATATTTTATTTACATTCATACCTGCTTGAAGCTCGTTCCTCTTCACTCAACTCATCGATTTCATACGAGTCAAACGCCTGTGACTTACTAAGTTTGTCCATTTTGAGTGTGGAGCAGTTATTATGATTGTTATATGAAGGAACATGAGAAGCTAACATAGAACTGGAGCGTAACCGGAAGTGACAGCGGCAGCGGCCGGAAGCAGCCCTGCACATGTCTGAAAAAAATAATTAAGAACATTAATTTAGCCAATTTCTATTTTATACGGGAAAATACAAGTCATTATATAATACGAAGCAATGCAACGAGGTGTATTCATGAATGAAGTTTAAATATGATTGACTTTGGTGCAATGAATAAAGCATTAAATTGAAATAGTTGCAGATGTTTTTCAGAAAATGTTGCACTTTTTTGACTTCCTCTTTGGTTCCTAAAAGGTTTTCTGGCATCAAATGCTGTCCTTCAAATAAATAAATAGATAGTTGATAAAATAAGAAAAATGCTGTCCTTCAATGATCTCAGGAGAAACATTGTCAGACTTTCATCAACAATTTCTTCAGTTGTGGAAACTAATCCATAAACATCTCCCCCTCACACTGTGCCAAACTGGAATAACAAACACATTTTGATTAAAAGAAAAAAGAAAGAAAGAAAGAAAAGAAGCCTTTTTTTTCCTATCCAGTACTGGAAAGCACTAAATAATAATGATATTACAAATGTAACCTATAAAAATAGATTAGGATAGTTGGTTTTCAAATGGAAAAAAAGTTTGAAAAATAATAATTTGATCCACCAAGAACTTTAAAACTCTTTAAAACTATTCCAGCGTTCACTGCCTTAGATTATATGTCTTTTTTAAAAACAAGTCTTTATGAAATTCTGCAAAAGCCCAACTTTTATTTAACTTTATAGACAGCTTTAACCAAACTGTGACATCTATATTATTATTTTATGTTTTTATCTATTTGTGTATATACATTGACAAATCCTGTTCATATGTTATTGTATTTGATTTATTCTTCTCAAGTGTTTTCACATTGACAACACACAATTTTATACGCCTATGGGAGTTATTCATTCAAGTGTTCTGAATCAAGTTATATAGGTATGAAACAAAAAACTGTCATCTCTAATCAGCAGCATAGATATCTAAACTAGATGCTACTACCCTGCACAGACTAATGGATAAGAATGCGTTATAACCACTGCTGGTATTTGTGAGGGTTGTACTATGGCCCATCCGGACCAGAACCTCCTGCCGCAAACTGTTTCTTCCACTCAGCCATCAGACTCATAAACAACCGCTGACTCAGCTCAGACTCTTTATATAGCTGCTATTTGCACACTTTGTTCTTGCACATTGTATAGTTGTAAATATATTTCTAGTGTTCTTTAGCTCTTATTTTGATTCTGCATGCTCTTAATTATTTTTTATTTTATTCTATTTTACTATCCCCTCCATTAAATTATTCTGTGGAAAATATTCTGCAGAGTATTGTCATATTAATTTGATAACTGTCTTAGTATCCCCTCAGTAGTATAATGGCAGGTTAATACTGTTAGGAAATGACACACATTTTTGTATAGCCTACCAGACAGGGTTCTTGTAAAATACTTCCAGCTCTAGGTGGGGATTATTTTTTTCTCCATATTTCTGTTTTCACAAATCAGATTCCAGTGATAATTTATTGATAAACCAGGCGATATTTGTTTGATATAATCGACAGGCTTACAACTATCTTGACTACAGCTAATATGAAAGTATACGTTTTCATAGGAACTAGTTGAAAGGCGTTGACGAACACCTACCCAAGATGGCGGTGGTATAGACGCAGGGCGGGCCATCATCAACGTCTAGGGTTGATGATCTCCGCTCTGTTGTATTCCTCCTATCCAGCAGGTGGCAGTCTTAGTAAAAGTTATTAAAATGTTTATCCCTACCGTAAAAAGTTATTATCCATAAGATATGGAAGAAACTAATAACAACGAATCCAATAAGTGACCCAGTTGGTAGAATTAATCCATATAACTTGTTTTTACTCTTTAAATATTTTAATCTGCCATTCTGTTTGTTGCTGTCAAATATTTATATATGTATATTTGTATTACGTTTTTAAGTTTATAGACGGAAATGATCAGACGGCATAACCGAGAAAGTTACTGCGAGTCTATTATAGCAATTTCTGCGGTATGCATTTTTAAATATAGAAACAAGTGAACCAGAATGTACTCCGTGTGTCTGTTGATGGCAGCTGTAACTCTGTAGAACGTTCTTCTATGATCGTCAACCAGAACCTTTCACCTGGGGGTCAAACAGGCATCGTACCCAGGAAGCACACTGCGGTGTTGTTGTAGAAAGTGTTTTTATTTTAGATACGTCTCAGCTACCAGACACTGCGGCCAGCGGACCAGTGGACACGTTCCTGGGCACAGGAACAATGGCAATGACGGCGGTCAGAGCGATGGCAGCGGGGGGCCCGGCGTCTTTGTCCCGCTTCAGGGGAGCGCTGGTGGCGGCTGTGCTCGGAGACTGCGTCGGCGGAGAGTTTGAAGGAGCGGAGGAGGTTCCCATGGAGACCGTCCTGCAGCACCTGAACAGCCTGGACGACGACTCCAAGGGAAACGGTCGGTGAGCGGGTGGGAGGTGGCGGAGCACTGTACGAGTCTACTCATTATACCACTTCAAAACTCAAGAACCTTTTTTTTATTTTCGATAGAAAAAAACAAGACAACTAATTTTGCTTTACAAATCAAACGGTACAAGAACGAGCAGTGACGGTTCTAGCTAGTATCAGGACCCGGCCAGTCCCCCCCCCCAGATGGCCCAGTTCTTTACTGGACGTACTGAACAAAACTAATGATAAAAACAACTATAATATTAATAATGATAATCCACCCAAAATACCCCCCCCCCAAAAAAAAAAAGAAAAAAGAGAGATTTATGTTTTCTGATGAAAATATATTCAGTAATGCTCTTTAAAACTGCCCAAACTCCAGTTACTTTTAGATTTAAATAAAATATCCTGCCTTCGATACTAATAGCGCGAGAATATTTGCCAAATATCTCATGGGTGCATGGGTCTGCATGATATGCAGAGTGCTGATAGGCAGTTGATATCTCCCAAATTCATGGTAATTTGAGTGAATATATGAAACAAATAGCTACTGTATTTTCTTTATTCAAGAAGTAATTTAGCAATTAATTGTGCATTTTAGAAATTTAAAATCTCATCTCATTATTTGACCGTTGCTCCATCTCAGAAATTCAAAACTTGAGGTTTAGAGAATGGTTTAACATGAAATCACTGACAAATATGTCTAAAAAATTGGATCTTAAATTCAACACTCTTGGCAGAAATGTAAATCAAACCATAGCTTCACCTAATCCTAATTTTTTAAAAATGAAGCCAAGAATTGTTGTCAGTGCATTATACTGAAAGAGAGTTGTTTGATTCTGACCTTTGGAGTTGAATAATTTAAGTCAAGTGAAAATTTCAGCCCTACATCAGTAAAATAAGCAACAGCTAATTTGCATTACATCTGGATTTTGTTAGGCATCCTCGAATACAGTGATGATACGGCAATGGCTCGCTGTGTGGCTCAGTCTCTACTCACCCGGGCTGGATTTGATGAACAGGATATGGCCCGCAGGTAGACAAATACTTGCTGCTGATTCTAAGTTTCTTTAAAGGGAGAAGATTAATATCAGAAATGTAAACCCATGTGTCTCGTTCTTGCAGGTTTGCTAAGGAATACAGTGCCTCCCCAGGCCGTGGATATGGTTCTGGGGTAGTCCAGGTGTTGAAGAAGCTCTCCTCCCCCCAGCTAAATGACGTGTATCAGCCAGCCAGAGATCAGTTTAATGGCCGAGGATCCTTTGGGAATGGAGGGGCCATGAGAGCAGCCCCTTTTGCGTTGGCTTTTCCTGTCCTAGCTGATGTTAAGAGGGTGAGCGTTGGGCTTTTCAGTGGTCATAATACTATATCCTTCATGACATACGCCTTTGTAACGGTTTCATGCTTATTTGCACATTTTCACCTAAAACTAAGTGAAATTTGTTTTAATAGTGCACCATTTCAGTTTCAAGATGTTTTTTTTTTTCCTGCAGTTCTTATATACTTGGATGACAGCCTTAGAATGTGGTGTTAACACTAAGCTTGGGGTTTAAAATGGAACAAAAAGATAATAATCTTTTCCTTCTCTTGTCTCCTGTAGTTCGCTCGTCTTGGTGCCATGCTGACACACTCTTGCTCTTTAGGCTATAATGGTGCAGCGCTCCAGGCATTAGCTGTCCATCTTTCCCTGCAGGGGGCGCTAGACTTGCCTCAGCAGTTCATCAGCAGGTTAATCACAGAGATGGAAGAAATGGAGGCTGAGGAGGCGGCACTCAGTGATGCCAGAATGTGAGTTGTGATTAGTTGAAGCTGTGTTTATATATCTTATCTGATATTCTTCGTTTGAAGAGATCATTGACATCCTATCAGAAATCATTATTATTTGATATTGCTTTTTTTCCCTTCCATTTATGTTCAATGTCATTTGTCTTTCCAGCCTAAAAGAGGCGGAGAAGCCTTACTGTGAGCGTCTACACAGAGTTAGAGACCTGATGGACCGGAGCAAGGTCAGCATAGAGGAAGTCATCTCTGAACTTGGTCAGTATCTGTTTGACCTTTTTGTAGGCATTTGTTTTATCTGCCTATCTAATCTATCTTAAGTCTCAGTCCCGTCTCAGATTGTGTGAATCTCTTGCTTAAGTACTTTTACGTAAATGTTGAAGAAGGCTAATAATAAATTAAAGTTTGGTATTTGATGTAAAGAGTTTGAGTTGTAGATGTGGTCTTTCCCATAGGTTGGGAACTAGTTAACAGTATACAGCATTTCCACATTTCTGAGGTGACATTTCTCCGTACCAAACTATATCCTGTCAGTCACAAAACAGTAAAACTTCATCATTGCTTTTCCAAAATGTACGTTTATAATCCAAAGTCCATTTACACTTCAGTAAAAACTCCTTACTCCTTCTTTCTGTCATCTGCATGAAATTACCTTTTTAAGACAGCCTATTTATTGGCCTACTACACATTTAATTTGTCCACTATTGTCTGCCAGTCAGACTCTCTAAGTTTATTAATATTGCCTTTTGTAATTTAACCTCATGGTTCCAGTATAAGCGGTTGCTTTGTGTATACTCTGTGAATCATATGAACACACAAATCAGTAAATCAGTGATCAGACTCTTGGTCTGCTGAAGAACGCTGTGAACGTGTACGTGCCAGGATTCATCACAGTTGATGTAGCTGCACCTTTTCAGCCTGGATGGTCTCGGTGCAGCAGAATAAACCATAATCAACTCACTGGAATATGCCGAGTCCCACTTTCTCAGACATCCCAGATCTCTTTATTTGAAGTTTGTGCAGACCAGGGAACCCTTATAAAACTCGTCAGTTAATTTTAAATGAGCTGTTTAAAATAAATAAATAAACAGCCCAGTTAATTGTCTTTGCATGGTCAAGTTTTGGTTTTCCTTGGTGAATGCAGATTGTGCTCGCTGACGATGATCCTCAGAAGAGTTTCTGAGCATGTGCAGAGTTGCTGTTTTTTAGACTCTATCACTGGTTTGTTGCCAGACACCCGAGCAGCTGTGAGATGGTTCACTACTTTCACATGATACAGTTTTTCTGGAAATGTCTCGCTAAAATCAAGTTAAAAACTAACTCAGTTTTTCTTTTCCTTCTTTCTTTCTTTTTTTTCTTCTCAATTTTAAACATCTGAAACATGAAACCATGGAGTTTAAATGGCATACAAGTCCTTACTCTTATTTAAATGATACAATTGGCCTAAATGTCTTTAGATAGAAAGAACTTCATTAATCCCTGAAGGGAAATTCAAATTGTTCTCATCATCAAGTGCTCATCATCATCAAAGTGTAAACAAAAACAAAAACATCATCTAGTTAATTAACTAGAATGAAGCAGTCTTCTTGCTGTGGGGACGAAGGATGTCCTGAATCTTTCTGTCCTGCAGCAGTGAGAGGAGCCGACTGCTGCAGC
>JBAMYA010042189.1:0-14715 GCA_037176975.1 Arrhamphus sclerolepis
AACAACAATGAGCGACACCATGTGATCACACACCAGATGGTTCTGTGTCTCTGAGATGAACGAGTTTTGGTGCGAAATGTGAAAATGAACATCAGTGCAACAATGAAAAACAATATCAGGAAAACTGTGATGAGGGTACTATTATCCACAGTAAAGCACAGTATGCACTGGCATGAGCTGAAATTCCAGAGAGTAATAGTCTTATTCCTCCAAACCACCAAAAAGAAATATGAATAAAAGCCAAATGACATTTGCAGATGACAATAATATTTTGTGATTTTGGTGATGTTTATTTTTGTCTGATAAATCTAAAACTGAACTGTTTAGTCAAAAGTCTCAATCATGTTTGGAGAAAAAGGGGGGAAACCTGTAGGCGTGACAGCATCATGTACTGGTACTGATTTGCTGCAGGAAAGAGTGGTGCTCTTCACAAACTAGACAGCATCATGAGTACAGAAGATTACGTCTTTATTTTTATGTACTTATTAGTGGAATGGGATGGATACACAAATAAATAAATTAAATAAAGTAGGGAGCTTGAAAGCTCAAAACACCTGTCCACTAACTACATCTTTAGTGTTATACAAGGTCCATTTGATCCACTGTAATATAAAATATCTAAAGTCTGAGCAGTAACAAATGCAAAATTTCTGGTAGTGCATCACTTTACATCCAGTATTTAACTGCCCAAGCAGCCAGCCTTCTATTGTAAGAGAATGAATGGAAAGACAAAAAAAACATTATACCATGATGGCATGTATCCTACATTGTGAAGGTGTGCTGTCAGCCTATTGTTGTGACATGCATTGATTGAAGTGAAAAGCCTGCGCCATTATTCAAACCATCCAGCACTCAATTAACACTCCATTTGCATTATGGTGGCTTTTGTCGCAACTTTTGATTAATATGTCTCCCTCTCCCTCAGCAGTCAATCATGAATCATCGTCTCTATAGAACAACGGTACATTCCTCTGAAAGGCAGAAGAAAAAAGAAGGAGGGAAGTTTATGCTGGAAAGAGGCAGAACAAATTCAACTGTGCTGACAGGAAAAGATGGAAGTAAAACTGTAAGTGTAAGTATTCTCTACTTCACCTATAAGAACAATTAGAACAATAAATAAAGTAGATACAGTCAATGTGCTATTTTTGAAATTGTTGGTTTTCTCCCATCACATGTAGAATATGGAGTTAGAATATGGAGTCTGTTGTTGGCCTCTTCAGAAGCCTCATGTGAGGAGGAAACTGACATGATGTTGGTATCATCTTAAATAAAATGCATAAACATTGCGGAAATTGGGGAAAGAGAAAGTAGAAAGAAAACTAAAAAAGATATTTCTTGGTTTATAATTCTGCCTTCCACACCTCTTTAGTTTGAGTATTATCATGGTTATGCCATGTCAATACACCAATAACATGATAATGTAGTGAGGTTAAAAAGCACCATCATGAGTTGCTCGAATGTCAGTCCTGGGACTGTATTTATGGTACACAATACAAAATGTTCGAGCTTTAGAAGAAAGGCTCTGAAATCATGAGTTGATTATTTAATTGTCAGTTAATTACACCTGATTATTAACAAGGTGGATTACGCTACGATTACGGTAATAGTTTATTATTATATTGTCTAATACTGTATTTTCCGGACTATAAGTCATGCTTTTTAGTAGTTTGACTGGTTCTGCAACTTATGTATCAAAAATATACGCCATGTCATCTATGACCACAGGAGGGGATGGTTTATACTCGTGACAACTGAACACTGCAAATGAATGAGATCAGGAACTTAATGTTTGCCTGTTATGTTATTATATTGTAGCTTTTCCCAATGACACCAGGACGACGACAGACTTCGAATACTGCTGCTTTATTCCAAACCAGCAAATGTAACTCACAGCACCCAAACACCACCCCAAAACACACCCTCCGTTTGTCCGCCACCAAACACTGGCATGTCTGGGTCAGAATCCTTGCGGGTATTCCATGATTGACAGCGTCGGCCCAAAGAGCCAGCTTCAGGCTGGGTCGCTACAATATTTTGCCAATGTTCTATGGGTGTAGCTAAATAGTCTTTACGGATTAATTGTTCGTTCCATTCTTGTTAAATAAATGTTTCAAAAATAGACCGATGCAACTTATATATATCATTTCTCTTCACAACGTATAATTTGACAAATACTCATATACTCACATACTCACATAAAGTCCAGAAAATATGGTAGTTTTGTTCAGTGCTTGGATTTTGAAAAACATCAAAATACAATTAAGCATGTTATACAAAATAACCTACAAAATACAAATGACAAAGCTACAAAACTGAGCTCTCTGCATGGATCAAAATACATTACTGTATTTTAAAATTACTTAAAATACATTCCCAGGGGAGCTTTTATACTCAGTTGATTAAGCAGACACACATCTTGAAATCCTGAGTCTGAATTACAGCGAAGTGTTTAGTGAGTTGTCACCACACAGTGTGGTAACTTAACAAGAGTTATTGTGTAATGTATCACACACAAATAATCACCACAATACATCAGAGTTCTAATTTAAGAGTGTGACAACTTTGCAAAACACAAAACTGGAATGGAAATGAAATCAAGGAACTGTTAGCTGCTGAAGAAGAAATTTATCTGCAGATAGTCACACTGATACAATAATCAAGTATAAAGTTGTTAAAATGCTCCACAGAGGCATCCAAAGAAGCTAATTGCAAGTGACTAATAAAATGAAATTACAAAGAAAAGAAAAATCATGACATCAGAGATCATCATATGAGGGCGAGGGAATTATATAGGACAACAGTTTCCCAGATGTCCAGGTGTGGGAACAGCTGCTGACCCACAGGCCATGCACCGTGGAAGTGGCGTAGGCCCTGTACAGGAGGTTCTGCTTTGCCTGATATATCAGACCCACATCTAAACAAATGTAAGATATGAGGACGAGCCATAGGCTTCCTCATCCAGAAGACACAAATGGTTGCTTTTCATAGTGTCTCTGCACAGTTGGTTAGCTCTACAACTAATCAGAGCAACAAACAAAGGGATGTTTTCAGAATGACAAAGCAAATAGAATAGAATTGTTGCCATTTTTGCAGCTAAATTTGAGAATAACCAGTGTGCTCAAGCACAAGCAATATCTTTGAAAAACATAACTATGTGTAACAAAACTGGCTACAGCTAATGTTTGACAAAGATAAATAATAATGTTCATATTACTTCTTGAATAGCTTCCTTTATCTTTGGAGCAAGTTTACCAGATGTTCTTACCATTTATTAAAATGGATGGAACTGATTCCACCACAATCCCTAAGAGATTGTCTCGGAAGTCCAATGACCAGATTTACTAGAGGTTTGCATGTAGAAAAACGAGTACAAACTCATTGCACATGCAAAAAAAAAAGTGCACACCAGGGGCTGTGTCCTTCAAAGGTGCAAATAGTGCATCTAAATCTAGTTTGTACGTCTGCTGCAATGAATATGCAATATCGGGCATTTACACACCATTGTGCGTGTATTGGGAGGAGAATATCTAAATATATGAATTTAGAACCCACAAACTGACTTGTCAAATCTAAACGCATTTTTCTCCTAGAAATTGCATCTAAATTCAACATGTTTCAAAGGGTGGTGAAAACAGTCTGTATGCATAATTATGCATGCATGTCTGTGGTTATTGTCACAAAAAGGAGACATTGAAACGCACTGAGACGCAGAGAACGCATTATTCACCCTCGTATGAACATTTTATGGATGAACAAGGAAACAATCATTAAAACATATCACTGATCCAGTATTGACATTTTGGAGCTGTTGAAGGAACTCAGAGTGGATTTGGAGCGATGAGAAGGAGTCACACAAAACCTGCAAAGACAAAACTCCTCCAAGTTTTCACTTTTTGCATCTGGGTCATTCCAGCGTACAGTAGCTGTTACAGCTGGGAGCTCCCAGTCCTGTTTTTCAGATGTGCTGTCCAAAGTCCTAAATGTCATGTGGTGTTGGATGGCCAAGGTTATAGGTTTCCATGCATTCAGCATTTCCCAGAGTGGTAGAGCGATTGACTGCACCCATATGCAGCTTGTGCACCCCGGATACGTGCGCACAGAAATCGCAAACATATGCATTTGTCGAATGTGCAATGCATTTGTGATGCCAAAGGCATCATTACCAACATTGTGGCAAAATATCCCAGGTCAGTGCATGATTCTTTTATTCTTTCTGTTTTCCAAGTTGCGAGATGGCGAGATTGGAGACGGCTGGCTTGTACGGTGTGGAGGAAAGTTTAATAATTACACTTAAGTTTATAAATTACACTTAGATGTATTCACTATATTCACTCACATTTAGATTTATTCATTTAATCTACACTCAGTTATGTTCCACAGTTATTAAAGACATGTATGCCTTAAGAATCTAAATGAAAAGGTCAGAGAGCTAGGTGACCCAGCTGAGAGCAGAGAACCTATGAATCTGATCATCACAGTACACAAGAGTCTAATTACGTCGGCAGCAGAGACAAGAAAGGGACAGAGAGAAGTTTACACAGTCTCTCCTACACTTTATCCAGCAACCAAGGTCTCAGGGGAAGCTCCTGGGTTTGTGATCTTCATGAGTCTGTGTTCCACGTATCACTGTTGAGACGTACAAGAATGTAAAGATAAACTAGTATAAATGTCTCTGTCTCAGGGGAACTCTCAGGATGTGTGTTTGACCATCTGCGACAGTTTCTCCCTGTATACAAGTGTAATAAACCCCTGTGATTTTGACCATCCCTCTGGTGCTCTTTGATAAATAGAAATTTACCCCCTTTAAAACAGCTCCTGCCAATACTCAGTGCGTCTCTCAGACTTGGACTGGGACGTCACAATGATTCAAACTGTTTGGTTTTGTTGAGTTGAGTGTTTGTTGATAAATTCTGTTTGTTTGGGTTTTTTTTGTTTTGTTTGTTTTCTGTAACAGTGCACATGGAATATTGTGGAGTGAACCTTTGGAGTCCTGAAGAGCAGGTTCCGCTGTTTGGGTGGTGCTGGTGGAGCTCTGCTGTACAGGCCAGAAACAGCACGCGAAACCTTCATTTAAACAGGACGTCTCCAACATGTTTGTACCTGCCACCATTTACACAATCACTCTCAGTAAATCACACGCAAACTGTGGTTCAGCCCCATGTGCAACATTCTAGATTGCACAGGAAAAATTACTACACGCAGATTGGGGTCTTAGTAGATCTAGCTCCAAGTCTTTAACTTTCTTTTCCATTTCAAACAACCACAGTATCTGGAGCCACCTTATTTGTTGACCATCCAGACCACACCGCCTCAGCTCTGTAGTAGCATAAGTCCACCCGCTACAAGGATAGATTATCTGAATGAGGGGACCTGCCGAGCAACTGTAAATTGGTCAGTGGTACATCTAAATTTCTATGTTAGGTCCCACTGGTAATCAAATCAAATCAAACTTTATTTATCAAGCGCTTTTCATGCCAAAGGCAAGACAAAGGGCTTAACATGATTAAAACAATAATTAAAATAAAACAAGACATCACACACCAAAGTATATAACATAGCAATTAAAAATACACTCATTACTGTCTTTCACACACACATGCGCACACACATGCACAGTGGCAGTGAATGGTAAAAAGGGGTCTGTTGATTAAAATGGTACATGTGTAATAATATTAACACCTACATAAATGTACTTTAATTTATAGGTAAAATAAAAAAAAAACATTTATAAGTGTGCTACACTATGCAAATAACTGAAGACCTCTTTTCCAAAGCGCTATAAATCCATTTCCATTGTTGTAAGAAAATAACATTTTTTTTATCAACACGTAAATATTCCAACAAATCCTTCAAATTTTGTTTCATTTTTTAAACAAACCTGAAAATGTTAAACAGCACAATTTAAATCTAAATCATAATTTGTAATTTTGACAGTCACTGCAGAATATTTGCTTCTCAAAATGAGATAAATCCTAAAGAAATGTGTTTTTATTTTATTTTTTCCAAAATGTGCTATACAGGGGTATTTCAAAAAGCTTTTTCCAATTGAAGTCACATCATTTCAGTCAAATAATCATTACATGTCATACTCATGACTAAGAACAAGTTACAAAGGGCCATAGCTTAGTCATTGCTAGAATCGTTAACACCAGCCAAAGTAGAATCATAGAGCTCCTGGACGTCATTATTCACTCCGAACTCTTTGAGCAGAGTGAGGACATCATGTTTCTTTGCCTCCTTCACAGTGGAGTAATTAGGAAGTTTGTCAGGTTTCAAGTCAGCCTACTTCTTACCATGCTTTAAAACGTGATAGTAACAATATTCCCCATTGTATATAGTCTTAAAACCCAAACTGTATGTACTCAACTCACTAATCGTAAAGGTTTTCTGAGCCTTCACACACTATTGAGTTGCTGCTTCGAAATCAAGAGAAACACAGTCTTTTCTATAGACATACACATTGCCAGTTTTTTGAAGAAGACAGTGGTATTCCTGTGACTACAGAACTGTACCCAGCTTTCAAACACTCTTCTGCCAAACATCCTGTCTGCTGGTAGGAAGCTATGACCCTGGATTGGGAATGTGTAGTCTACAGTAGACCAGGAAAGAACTGCCTCAGTGTCATCAGCATGGAAACAAGGTTCATGTTTTTGTTTTGTCCAAAACAGGAATTGCTTAAGAGATGAAGGTGACTTCTATGACACATCGGCCCCTTCAAGGTACATTGAAAACAGTCATCCAAGGCAGAAGCGATCATGCTGTCTTTTCTGTTTTGGTTTTCTAACCAAAAATAAAGGTGAATGTCATCCTTGAGTTGTCAGCTGTCTTGTCCATGGTGTACGACAACTCCGAACAGGTAGAGGTAAAGTTGGCAGGAGTAATAAGCAGACTAGCACTGTAGAGAGATGAGGTGCCACTGAGCAAGGCACCTGAAACCCCCACCTGGTCCCCGGGCACCACACCACGGCAGCCCACCTCTCTGGGTCCAGCAGCCCAGATGGGACAAATGAGGGGGCTGAATTTCCCCTCGGGGATCAAAAATAGTAAAAATAAAATAAATAAATAAACTAGACTTTCATAGGTTTCTCCACATACTCCCATACCATAGACAAGAGGAGCCTGATCTACTGGCAGATGAGTTTCTGGAGTACCAGGCAAAACCGTTGACACTACTGCAGCATCACGAGGAATTTGAAATAAAAAGATTCTGGGCTGAAATGGCTCCCCAGAAAGATAAAG
Organism: Arrhamphus sclerolepis; assembly: GCA_037176975.1. Lineage (NCBI taxonomy): Eukaryota > Metazoa > Chordata > Actinopteri > Beloniformes > Hemiramphidae > Arrhamphus > Arrhamphus sclerolepis. Next base: position 7,240 of record JBAMYA010042189.1, read on the forward strand.
TATAATTATTTTTATACACCAAGAGCACAGTAGAAGCAATCTGATGAGCATGCATTTTAATTGAATTTTGTCTGTGCATCAACCTATGTTATTGTCAAAAGATAGAAAAGGAAACATCATGTGAGGGTGAATTTCCATTGTGGTCTTGGTTCATTTGGCACAATTGACAGGACCAATTTCAAATTCTTACTGCAGTTTCAAAGCTGGTCCTCATCCTCCCACATTCCGATGCAGATGCAGAAAGGGTGTTTTCTGTGGTGGCCCTCAACAAAGCAAAGACAAGAAACAGCGTTCCCCATAGATGGTACCCTCTCCTCAATCATGACTATAAAAATAGCTGACTTGGAGCCCTGCTTTAAGTGGGAGTCCTTGCCCACAATCATCAAGACCTCCAATAAGGCCACAGGCCTTATGAGATCAGCGCAGATCCGACCAAAAAAAAAAAAACCCATAGAGGGTGTCTGTAGCACCGTGGTGACTTGACAACTAGCACCCACTGCATTGCTCGTCAATCAGCCAGCAGACTGACTAGCTGAACTGGCAGCTAGGGACCAGGGTGGGTCGGTCCAGGATTTCCTACCACTTTTGTGGGGTTGGTTCAGGCTCGGTATACTGGCATATAACTTTTTTTAATAGCTTTTTTATTTTATATAAAGCTATGGTGTAATGATCACAACATAGCAAATAGAGTTTGAATTCTCTGCCCCAGCCCGGCTCGATACCTGGCCCCAGTTTGGGTTGGGTATCGGGTTTGGCCTTTTTTTTGGACCCTAAACTAAATTCTGTGCGTTGGTCATAGCTGTAGAAAGTTGCTCTGTCCATTTTCCAAAGCCGGCAAAGTCTCCTGAGTGGCACCAAATGCAGCCAATCAGCATCAAGTGCTTGCATTTCATAATGAGGTTGCCAGTTAAACCCAGAAGGACCCAAATAGGTGCAGAACTACACGTTTAAAATCCCCCATCTAACATAGCTTTCTGAGAGGTTTTCAGGAAACTTCTGAGGAGTTACAGACAAAAGCAAAATGTTGCTGTCTATAGATCACATCTCAGAACAAGGATAAATACCCTGTTCAACCATTCTATGTCACCTTTAATGTAGTCAAGCCCTACAGTAATTCTAAGATTAGTATTTTATATGACTTCACTGCACAAAATAGAATGGCAAGATTTAAAGTTTAAAACAAAGAGTACCTCTGAACAGAACTTACAATGTTATACAATGCCTAAAATGTTTATTTAATTAGGCAACCATTTTCATTTTAACACAATTACGATTCCTCCATATCTGTACAGTAGTTTCCATGGACACAGAAACTCTTTTTCATTTGATCTTTCCACTCCCAGTGTTACATTTTGAGGAATTTATTTCACATATGAGGTAGGAAAAAAACAGCAAAAAATGAAAAATAAAAAAAAAATAAAAAAAACATTTCAATCTCAGTGCTGACAAAACAATGACAAATTAATGAAAATGTCATTTGACCTCTATGTTCTCCACTTCCACTCTTCCTTCATTTGTGCAATGACCTTTGCAACCCCCCCCCCAAAAGGCGGCTTTCAGTATTTGGGCCTTACAAGCTTGTTTGATTAAAAGTAGAACAAGGTTTTGAATGATCTTTTACTTGACATAACAGTGTCATGAACCTGTGAAGTCAGGGACCCTGTTAATAGGAGGTCTGACAGCCAAAGCCATTCCATCAGCAGCTTCTGGTCCACAAAGTCACCCAGACAGAAACCTCAGAGGTGGGAAATAAAGAAAAGCTTCTGGTTTGAAGTGTGGTGAATGCAGATCTCAAAAGTGTGCCAAGCTGAAGTAAAATGTTTTTAAAATTATAATACTATTTAAAGCAAATGCTAAGTTAGAGCATGAAGGAACACTACTGACCACTTACTGACCACTCAGTATGGCACTTAGTGTAACAAGATTCCTTTTCTGATTCGACTTACATGTATAAAGGAGCTGAGCTTCACCAAAACTACCCAAGCGTGGGCATGTTGTAATCAGTCCACAGTTCATTGCACATGTGTGGATTTAGGCCATTCTGTTGCAAAGTCTGTACATTACATTCATATTGTTCTTCTGCTATTTGGTTTCTGTCTCAAGTTATGTTTTGTGTTTTCATTTTTGTTTCTGAATTGGGGTCTGATCCAGGCAGGCACAGCAGACATTCAATCTGATGGCTTGGAAATCTTTCATCTTCACCAGAAGGACCTGTGAACCTGTTCTGACCAGTGATAAGGCAGCTTACCGCACACATGTATCATGGATGCACAGAACTGGAAACTATAAATTACATAAGATAAGATGATAACATAAGATAATCATTTAGTGAAGGCTGTAAGTGTGACTGCACATGATTATATATGTAAAAAATCCTGGCATGTAAATACACACACGAAGTTGATAGTGATGGTGATGAGTCTTGCTTAAGCCTGCATCCTTGCTCTGCCCAGTTTCTTCAAGTCATTACTGATAATACACACTGTAGAAGGAGAAATATAAAAGTCCCTTCCAATCTGGGCTTTAGGAAAATTATTTTAAATCATTTATATGATTTATTTATTTGTTTATTTTTGACAAAGTTGAGGCTCTCTTCACTTCATGTGCACTTTAAAGAGATTGGGCTTCATTTACTAACATTTACCACATTCTTTAAAAAGAGATTTAATTAACATTTTTTATATCATTAAAATGATTTTTAAGGAAAATGATGAATGGCTGATCAGCTGTTTGTGATTGCCAGTGGCGTGTGTACTGCAGCTATGCGATTCTCCAGAGCATCTAAATCACCTGACACGTCGTTCTCATACCTCAGGTGCAAGTCCTGTCCACCCTCGGTTTCCATGGCTACAGGTACATTTCAGAGAGAAACAGCAGACCAGGCTGGGATTTCACAACCCTCTCTGAGCCGAGTCATCCTGTGTGCATCCGAGCTGAAGACCTTTTCCTGAAGATTTTTGTTGGGGTTCAGGCTTAATTTCAATCATTTAGATTGAAATATGCTTATCACAAACTACAAAGCACACACCTGTCAAATCATTTAGATTGAAATTAAGTTTGCACTTCCGCTTGCGTTGTAAATGAGCGGGAGCCTCTGGTGATTACATTTTGGTTGCACCAGCAACAAAAACAAAGTCTGAGATGTGGAAATATTTTGACCGTGCCCATAATAAAAATAATGAGTTAGTGGGAAAAGCAAAAGCTCCGACATGTAGACTAGAAATTCTTGACAAAAGGTAAAAGAGCTATGTGCATGTACACTTCTGAATAATGTCGAGCTGTAAATGAGTTCAGGCTTTTAAAAATCTGTCAATCAAATTATACTAGTTTGGATTAGGCCAAATTCTGTCGGACTCAGGTCGTGTTGGGCCCAACTTTTAAGGCCCAGTTACAGCTCTAGTCAAAGCTTCATTGATTGAATGAATGCAACGGGTTATATGAACAGAAAAAAACTCCATCATCTGTAATGGCGCTTTTCATATCCTTAACACTGACGCCTGCTGGCCAGGAAGCACCCAAGACATTTATTTTACAGAACAGTACAGCAGGGGCCCGTTTCACAGTGCCATTCACCATGGGCAACTCCAGAGTGGAACAAAGTCCAACCAGAACCCAGAATGTGCATTGAGGTGAGCCGGTACCTCTCAACCTCACATACAAGCTTATGATCCACATTGCTTCAGACCCATGGCCTCTCCTGTGGGTGCTGGGCCTACAGGATGGCAGACCCACGTCTCTTATTCGGGCCTAGCCACCAGGCACTCACAAACGAGCCCCTCACCCAGGCCTGGCTCCAGGGTAGGACCCTGGTAACCATGACCCGGGCAAGGGACACTGTGCTCCTTATTCTTGTCTCTTCATGGGAGTTGTTGGAATTGCTCTTAGTTTGGACCAGTGTGCCTTAGGAGACCCTACCAGGGGCATAAAGCCCCCGACAACAAAGTTTCTGGGATCATTCAGGCGTGCAACCTGACCATAATAATTAGCATTATTTATTTAAAGCACAACAAGAATCACATTAAAATTACAGTTTCAATTTAATTTGAAGGAATACTTGCTGATTGTGTCATCTATGCTTGCTAATAGCAAAAAACAAATCACTCATCAAAAACAATGAAACTAGTTCCCAAAGCTACAACGTGCATCACAGCAGATGTGATTTCCATGCTCAAGAAAATAATGACAGATGAGAAAATCAAATACTTACCAAGGAAGGGACCAAACAAATTAAACCTTAGTTTTGTTAATGTATCTTAACATCTACTAAATATATGGAAAGCCAAAGTGTGAAAAATTGTGTGAAAAGATAAAACTAATGCCGCTTGCCATATCCTTAATGCTGTCCCCTGCTGGCCAGGAAGCACCCATGACTCATTTATTTTGCAAAACAGTGCAGCAGGGATGCGCTTTTGTTTTTCACTTGTTTTGGCATCAACTTATATTTTCACTTTTTTTCACCAAGGCCACAGTGCGCTTCTCCAGGGACAGGCTACTACTATGTTAACAGCCATGTAATGCAGTAATGCGGTCCAAGCATTTTATTTTATTAGTTTATTTATTTACTATTTTTTTCCCATTCCCCACCAAGGAGACGCTGGAAAAAATATTCATTTACTGGTTTCCACCTCGGTCATAATTTCTGTGGTTGTAAAGTTCTTTTTGTTTTGCCTTTTAACACCATCACTTTGAACAAATGAAATGTACATCTCTCCTTGGTAACCAAGTCATCCACTCGTTTCAACTCTAGGGAAGCGGTTTCATTGTTTGGATAAACGGGGGCGTGGTAATATGCTAATCTCAAAGTGCGAACACGCGCCTGTAAATTTAGAACAAATCACAAAAATACGCTCAGTGGTGAGAACAAAACTGGCTGAAGCAGAAGTTTCATGAATCCAACGTTGATTTTGGCACGGACCTATTTTGTGTAGAAAGTAGGAACATTTCCACAAACATATTTGTGAATGAGACCCATAACACACACACACACACACACACACATATATATATATATATACACACATATAAGCATATATAGCTACTAGTAGCTATACATAGAAACTATAACAACTGCAACTATAACAGACTGACAGGTAATTCTTTAGATGTGTACACTGCTAAGTTTAGCAACATCCAACCTTGGGACTATTGTGGTCAGTACATGAAAATATGTCACCCTTTAGAGTGTGGTAATTGCAGATCTACCAAGAAAACCAGTTTGCTATATCTGTGAAATACAACATTTTAATCCAGGAAAATGTTGTTAATAGTGTAAAAAATCACATATATGTGAACCATATATCTCCCTCATAAAAGCAGGATACTGGGTGAAAAAAAGAGAACTTTATACTGAACACAACTTATGTATCTGTGTCTTCGAATGTGATTTCTCTGGTTATCAGAACATTTAATCAGTTGAAGAAGCCACGGAGACGGTCTTCTGATTCCGTTAATTGCTTCCAGCTCTTGAATGCACATTTCTATCTTCTCATTGGAAATTTCAAATTTAGAACCAATTACTTTTTTTTCTTTCACTACCTCAGTTCTTATTCTCTGCAGAGCAGAAAGCCATTCTGTTCAGTGCAGCTATTTAATTGTGAGCATTAATCATTTCAGAGTCATTATCAGCATTTTAAAGGTGAAAATCCAAACAAACTGTTTTTCATTTGGCCTGAGCTTAATAGGACTGTTTTCCTGTCATTTGCAGCCTTGAAGCATTTAACAAAAACAATTGACCAAAAAGTAGTGACTCAGCATATTTGTTCCCTAATTGCATAATATTAAAAGTTTAATGAAGAAGTGCCTCAAAGGTGTACAGTCCAAGTAATAGGCTAGTTATCACTTAATATATCATTAATTTATCATGAGGAATTAGACGCTGGATTGAAAAACTCTGAAGTTATTGCTGTTCAAGACATTTACATATCCCCAGAGGCAATTGCGTACTTTCTTTAAGGTTTATACTTGAATATATTTATTATTTTACATAAGCACTCAAACAAATATCACTAGTGTAATTCCTCAAACAAAAGCAGAAATTTTTTTTTTTTTTTTAAACTGCTAACACCTACATTTCACCTACACTGAAAACCAACCGCAGCATATCAGAACAAACATACCCTACCAACTGCAACGCATGTAGGTAAAAGTGTGTTTCCCACCTAAAGGACCTGGGTACCTGCAGCCAGGAAGACAATCATCCACAGGAGCAAATCCATGCATAAGTGGAGGTATAAGATATATTCAAGAACTGCTTTCAAACTGAACCAAAGCTGAGTGTATTGAGGTCAAGTCAGGCTCTTTGCTTTTCAAATGTCACTTACGATCCAGCCAAGTTTCTGGCCTCACCTTTGTATGTCAAGGTAGGAATTGTCATTATAGAAGGAAGCTTTTATAATGCAGCATCTCTGGTTTATGTTATAACTCTTGTTAGCTATGTTTATCATAGGCTGGCTTTGCTTACAACTGTTGTAAACATTTGTCACTGATACAGTAGATAAACTTTATTATATTTGGTGTCAGTTCTCAACATTCAATAACTGTCTGTGTATAGCACTTTTTTTTTTTTTTTTTACCAAACCTGTATTGCTTGTTGACTCTCACTCTTCTCTCACTTAATGTACTTTCAATAGTTTTGTGTTTTATTGCATTTTAATAACCTTCAATTCCTTCTCAAACTGATCTCGTTCAACTGAAGCATGATGGGTTCAACTCATGAACAGTGCTGTCACTTTGACAAACACACCAGCTTCCAATTATAAGTGTTTACATTTCAGAAGTTTCCTGGGGTCCTTTTTACAAAGGATGTTCAACAAACTGCAAGACAAAAAACTAACTCGTAGTCAACAAACTCACAGTTCTGTCTGAAAAATGGATTTCAGACTGATAACTCAAACGCAACAGGCTTGCTTGGATTCACTTTAACAACATTACAGAGGAATGGAAAAAGTAAAAATCATTCAAGGAGCCTTGTTGAATACATGCATCAATACATTTGGTCTCACTGGTAAATTGTTAAGTGACATTTCTTTACTCACAGAAGTGGGAGCAGGATACTGATCCCTATTTTAAAACAATTAATCATATCAACTTTTAAATCATGTTGATAATCCGATGACTTTGTGGCAAATGGAAAGGGAAAAAAATACATATATATTAGTTCTACTTCATTCACTTTCTAATAAATATAATAGAGTATGTTCAGTATCCCATCGTTATTAAGAAAATGGACATTTGCAAATCAATGATACAATTAATTATCCATCCTGAGATATATGGACATACTATGGTGATAATTGTGATGCACGGAAGGATATCTATCTATCTATCAAAGTCAAAGTCAAAGTCAGTTTTATTTGTCAATTTCTTCACATGTGCTTGACATACAAAGGAATCGAAATTCCGTTTCTCACTATCCTATGCGTTACATGGACAACAGTAAAGTGCAGATGCACAACAAGACAAGTTCTAAGCTAAATT